>VZTN01012053.1:0-108845 GCA_013400515.1 Erpornis zantholeuca
TAAAACCTGAGGCATCACAACAAAAAAGCCCTCAAGGTTCAGAAGCCAAGTGCCAGCACTGATGCCACCCTTAAAGAAACACAGAGCACGAGGGAGCCCTGCCTCCCCTGGGATCTCGGATGGGTGCCAGCTCCTCGTCCTTCCCCGAATGCTCACCCACCGCCCTCCCCTCCCTCCCGGCTCAGAATTAATCCTAATGCTTTGAAGACAATTCGACTTTAATTGCAGCCCCACCATCTCCTGCAGGGTCCTGCCGCTCGGATGCGCGGTTGCCAGGGCAACGCTTGTGCAGAGGATGCTTCTGTGCCGCCACTGCATCCTCGGGAGCCGCGCCAGCATCGCAGCTCCCGGGCTGGGATGGGTTTAACCCCTTCCTTCCTCCCGTGGCAGGGAGCCCTCGGCGAGCAGCTCCTCCTGCCCTGCAGATCCACACCAGCACCAGAGGGGCGGATGGCTGCAGCTCAGCTGGGCAGCACCGAGCACCCAGGGTGCTGCTGATGCCAGAATGATGTTTTGCTTTTTCTTTTATACCCCTCTTACATAGTCTTTTATGTAACTTTAGGTGTTCTTAATACTTTTTGCCTGCACACTTGTAACTTTCCAAGTCTGATAACTTAGCTAAAACTCACTGTACCACTGAAACCAAGGAAACAAACAGCCTGGAAGCCCCAAACACCAAAATCCTCTCCAAAACATATTTTTATAAACTAAGATAAGCCCATCGAAGGGGGAAAGTTCCTCAAAACCACTCAAGCCCCTCACTGAGAAATCTTTGATAAATATGTTAATTTTGCAAAGCCTATAGTTGTGTGCATTTCAATGTGAGGAAAAGCATGCATTTTCAGAACATTCCATCTGGACCAAGTGCTGTACCCAAAGATCCTGAAATAAATACCAAAGTAAAAACACCTTTCCCCCATAAACCGTGCTTTAGTTTTAATTTTAAGACCAAAAAAAGGCATCACTGGAACGAGTCCCCTCAAGGATGCAGCAGTGCCAGACTCCATTTGCAGGAGGTTTGGGGCACACCAAGGTTCAAAAAGAAAAGATCCTTCACCATCATTTAAGAATTATTTTCTTTTTCTGGTTTCCCATCTGCCCATGGCCATCCCCTCACCCACCCCCTCCACATTAGCTGCACCCTGTCTGGAGTTCTGCACGCTCCCTGCCTCCACAATTTTAACCTAAAAACCATGATTAATGTGTACAGAAACCTCCCCATCGATCTCTCTGATTATCTTCCAGGGCAGGCTTCTTCCCAGAGTTTAGCTCTTAATAGCTTTCCTATTTCTTTAAGATGAAGGGTTTAAACTTAGATCAGAGCCTCCTTTGCCTGTGACCTTTTATACCACTTTTGAGTCTGCTGATGCCAGAATGATTTTTTGCTTTTTCTTTTATACCCCCTTTACATACTCTTTTATAGTTTTATATATTCTTAGTGCTTTTAGCCCCCACACTTGTAACTTCCCAAGTCTACTAACTTAACTGAGACTCACTGTACCATTAAACCAGGAAACCAAACAATCTAAAAGCCCCAGACGCCAAAGTCCTCTCCAAGACATATTTTTGTAAACTAAGATAAACCCATCCAAAAAAAAAAAGTTCCCCAGAACAGAGTTCACTCAAACCTCTCATTAGAAAATCTTTAATAAATATGTTCATTTTGCAAAACCTATAAGTGTGTACATATATTTTCAGAGCATTCCACCTAAACAAAGTGCTGTACCCAAAGATCCTGAAATAAATACTGAAGTAAAAACCCCTTTTCCCCATAAACCGTATTTTAGTTTTAATTTTAAGACCAACACTGCAAGGCTTAAGCCCTTCTATAAAAATTAAGGTGGAATGCAATCATTCTCTTCATGTACACACATGTACCATTAACAAAGAAACATCTGACTTAAAACTTTTCCACAGATAATGAGCTGTAGCTGAAGATCACGACCTAAATCTGCTTTTAATGGCAAGGAAAACTATTTGCAACAATGGCAAACATCCTCCCTGCCACTGCACTCGTGTAATCACAGCTAATTACCGAAGTGCCTGTTGAAATGATCACCAGTGTCATCTGGGAAGTGCTAAAATCCTCCAGCAGCTCTGTCCAGCTGCACTCAGGGAATGAATGTCTGAAAGCCTCCACTGAAGGATGCTGGACTGTCTGTGGAAGGCAACACCCACGGTGTGGAGATCCAGGATGGGACAGATGCATAAGGAAAAGAAGCCAGTTAGGATTGAGTTGATCTTAGTGCAAAGCTGAGTCTCTCACAGCCCTTTTCTGCTACAAACAGGTCCCAGAGGAGCACAGAACTGCAAGGCTGGCTCATACAACCTGGAACCACCTTTGTGCCCCCAGCTATGCTTGAGGCATGTAAAAGGGTTTGTGAGCTCCCTCAAAGCCCAGCAGAGGTTCAGCACCACTCTTTGAGACACATTCCCTCACCTCCCAGGTGCCACAGGTGCCATTATTTCCACTGCAAACACAAATGTCACAGCACACAAAGCTTTGCAACTTGTGTTTACCTGCACTTGAGCAAGAGTCAATAACCACCAACAGCAGAGAAATTCTGGGATAGGCAGGGAAACAGAAGCCTAAACTTCAGATGTTTCAGGAAGTTTTGCCTTTGCAGAATAAGAAATTTTTTCAAGAAAACAATGTCACGAAGCTTGAGGGGCGAGGAGAAGTGGGGAAGGATCCCTATTCTGATTAAACAAGAGCATTGCTGTTGCTCCATATTTTTAACTGGAAGAAAGTGGCTGAAGGAATTAAAAAGGCCCATTCAGATCTGAAAAAGCAATCACTAAACCAAAATACAATATTCAGGAGCTCTGACTTCTGCACCTTCATATGTTTGCTGGAGGCAGCACCAGCTTTTGTTTGCTTCTAACTGGTGGAAAATGATTTGCTGTCTCAGGAGCTGAAACATCTTTATATTGACCAGTGCTGATTTGAACCCTAAACCCTCCCCTAGCTCGCCACGTGCTTGAGATTTTGCTCTCATTTGGAAAGCAGAGGAAGCTTGGGGTGAGTCCCTGTGTGGGCACTCGGTCTGGTGCTTATAAACCACAGGGTCAAGCAGGGAAACCATGGAAAGCACATGATGAGAGTCTCATTCTGTAGGATCAGACTGTTTTCCTCGATGAAGAACTGAACACTGTTTATCTCTGGAGCAAGCTTACCCACTCTTTCCTCACATGCCTGCCTGCCCTGCTCAGGGGATCACTGCTGTTTGTTTAACACTGACAAAGATGTCCTTGAGATTCCATCCTTTTCACAGGGTCAATGAAAAAGTTCACAGAGACACAGAGGTTTAGTTAAAAATAAGACAGAAGTGTCCATTCAGCAGAGTGACAGTCATTTCAGATTTTCAGATTTTCAGCCCATGCTGAGCAGGACCACCACACAGAGGCAGTGTTTGCCTCAGAAAGGGGTTAACCAGGACAGGGGGGCCAGGACATCCCAGATACAGCAGGGCCAGAGGCTTCTCCTGCCCTGCCCCCAGCCCCACCTCAGCCTGGCACAGGGGGGAAACTCCAGGGAAATCACAGGAAAAGAGCAGGGTGGTCTCTGATGCTAATGTCAGCGGGCAGAAAGAATGTCCACTAACAGGAGGGAATCTTCCTGACTCTTTTTCCAACAAACCAGCAGATTTTCCCCCACAGAAAACCTCCCCAGGAGGCTTCCTGCATGAGCTGAAGGGCTCTGGGAGGTGCTGCACCTTGAAAAGGCCGTGCTCAGCTCAGTTGTTATTTTACAGGTTCATCTCAGAGGAAATGGGGTATGAGCAGAGCCCAACATTCAGAAACACCAGCAAAAACATGTACCAGGGAGGTTTAGATTACATATAAGGAAAAATTTCTTTACCAAAGGGGTTGTCAAGCACTGGAACAGACTGCCCAGGGAAGTGGTAGTTAAAAAATAAGATCTTTAGAAGACCTGGAGATGTGGTGTTAGGGACATGGCTCAGCAGCAGACTCAGCAGTGTCAGGGGGAGAGTTGGACTCAGTGATTTAAAAGTCTTTTTCAACCTAAAAGTCTTTTTCAGCCTTGAAGGTTCTGTGGTTCTGTGTTGTTGGCACCAACACCTGAATTCAGGCTCTGAATTCTGGTTGGCAGAGGCTGGGACTGGTGGGACACAGTCCAACATCTCAGGTGTGCCAGGTGGATCTGTGCCTGGTTCCATGATGAATGACACTGAAATTTATGTGAATAGAACATTAATTAATATGTGAGGTTTCCTACACTGACGTGATGTTTAATGTGGGTGATAATTGAATGCAATACTCATCAGTGACCCACAATTAGACTTCAAACCACTGACCACTACCTTGAACAAACTCATGCACACAAGAATGGCCCGAAATGGCATCCTTGGCTAGAGTTTAGCTCTTGCTTCACATCTCTTACGAAGAACAAACACTCTTCCTGACCTCACTGAGGCTGGTTGCACAGTATTTCCCCTTCTAGGAGGGGATGAAAGACTCCAATAAACAGGAAAGCGCTCAGAAATAAAAATAAACCCACAGACTTTGGAATGTCTTGTTTTTCGTTCCCAAATTCATTGTCCCCATTCTTCAATCTCATGTCTTACTTGGAACACTGAAATGAGAAGCAGGAGAGCGACCCTTGGTCTGCTCACTGAAATCCCAGTGGAGAAGCTGCTGTGAGGAACAAGCACCACCAGGGAAGAACAAGAAGGAGCAAAAGAGAGAAGCAGCCTCAGGCCATCCTGGCAAATACAGTCCAGCCTTGATCAGCCTCATCTATTGTCCCCTGTAACAGAGGACAGCACCAGCTGCAGGTGAAGGACATCACATTGGCATCAGGTTTTCTATGGAAAGACACCCACGTTTGTCCTTCCAGAAGATTAACTCCAATCCCAAAAGCAGACATGGGTGAAGTAAAGGAGAAATTCATCATGCTTAAGGGCAAAAATGCTGAGTGCTTCTGGCTAGAGGCTTCCACTGTCCTCTCCATTACACTTGTCAGAGTAAGAGAACAGATGACACTGATGGAAACCAGACTGGGGATGGGTTTGTGTTCTTCTGAATTGTTTGCTTATGGCTGTGAACTGATTTAAAAACACATGTGAAGCATAAAACCTCAGAGCAAACCAAGTAACAGACCCCAAACACAGGTAGTATTAATGATTTGAAATGCCCACTGCATTAGTCACAATTCAAAGCAAAGGACATCATTTGTTTTCCTGTTAAGATGCCAGTAACAGTGGCAAATAGACACGAGGATTCTTGGCTGCTTACAGATAATAGCTGTTCATTTGGCACAGAAAATCACTGCTGGGTAATTGAGGTTTTACACAAGTCAGGGGCAAAACCCACTGTGAATTCAGCACAACCATGCAGAGACCAGAGATGGCATCAACCAATAAAGGAAAACTCTCCACTTCCTCTGGGCAGAACTTGCTGTTAAGGCTTCACCAGGACCAAACTGAAAGAGCTGAGAGAGAGGGCAGCAATCCACAACAGAGCAAAGGCTAAGGCTTCACCAGAACCAAACTGAAAGAGCTGAGAGAGAGAGCAGCAATCCACAACAGAGTAAAAGTTTGCTCAGACACCTCTTGGTGAAGTGTCTCTGCTGGAGGGGACAGCAGGAGTGAAAAAACATTCATCCATTACCTTTGGCCGTTTCCATTCCACTTTCCCTCCTGTTGCTGAGTCATAGTAAAGGGATTCATCCGAGGCTGGGAACTCAGGATCCTCAAAGAGCTGTCCCTGCTGGAGGCACTGCCCCTTCAGCTCGTGGTACTTCTGATCTCGGAAGAGCTGCACTGATGAAGACATCTCCCTGTCTAGATAAGATCAATATTGGACAAGCTATGAAGGTTCTTGAAAGTCCACAGCTGATGCCACTGACTGGTCTTTAACAAGAGAGCATGTACCTTGTTCTAAATGAGATTTATTTAAAATAAAACAAAACAACCTGGATTAAATATTAGATCATGTTAAAGATTAGGAAAGCATAAAACCCAAAAAGAGCTTATATATAAGGATCATATTTCTTGTCTGAACAGGATTCTTACCAGGAAAAAGCCCAGACCAGGCACAAACTCAACGTTTTGCTTTGTCTAATTGATTGGAAAGGTAGCAGAGTGAGGCTTGGCTCTCAGTCTGCACCATGTGTGAGGGGCTGGGCCATCTTTCTGTCCTACATTCTTCTTCTGGCCACTAAATGTTCAATTATCCACTCCAAATCTTATGCCTAAAAAAACCAAAACCAGATTTCCTCATTTCTCCATCTTAATTAAAGTGACAATACTTTGGCTTGTACTATTGTCTTCGAAATTTTGTTACATTCCAGGGAACTGAATTCCCAGAAGCAGCAAATATTTGCAAATAATTGATGAGAACTAAAAGTATTAAAAAAGCACAACAACAGCAAAAATCTCAAACAACATGTTTTCAGACCTTAATTCCCAGAATCCTGACTATCAAACTTGGCAAGTTCACGGTTGCACCCACAGAGCTCAAATAAATTGCTTTAAAATATTTTACAAATGAAAAATCAGAATTTACACAGTTACAGATTCTGTCAATTACAGAAATCACTCAGGATAGTTTCAAGTTTGGAGGACACAAGGGATGCTAAAATCTGCTTCAAGAGAGGGAGTGGTGAGAGCATCTGAACTGACTCTGTTTGGAAAATTCTTGTGTGTCAGTTCCTCTCCTCTTCCTTCTGGACACAGGTTAGTGTTAGAGATCTCTCTCCCCTTCCTTGCCTACAACAATAATGATGTCTCAGGTTTTAACTTTTCGCTGTTCCCAGCCCTGCCCTGCCCAGTGTCACTCTGCAGTTCCCTGGAGCTCGTTCAGTGCTGTTCTCTCATGCTCACACACACACAACAAAGCCTCTCCAGCTCTCCAAGGACACCCAGACCCTCCTAGGCCCAACAACTGCAAACCACAATCTTGGCGACAGGGGGGCAAGCTTGGGCAAATTCCATCCTTGCCTGGCTTCTGCTTGGGGAATTGATGCTGAGATCCAAGTGGGAAGAACTCGGGAGCTGTCCTTGTCCATGTTGGGATGCACTGAGGCAGGAGCCTCTGGAGCCCAGAGTGTACCTCTGAAGGCCTTTCCAATCAATCCCTCCTTGATTCCTTTATTCCTGCCTGCTCTCTGTTTCTAGGGAGCCATTTAAGGCATCAATAAAGACAAGTGCAGGTTGAACTAGCCAACATCCTGCTCTGCAGCATTGGCACCACACCGCCCTGGCAGCCAGGTCCAGCTGCAGTGAGCTCAGCTGGTGCTCCTCGAGCACCTGCAGCACAAATTGGATGAGATTCCACCAATCTGCAGGAAACTAAACCAAGCTTTTGTGGCTGTGCAAGTGAGCACAGCTGGAGAAATACAGAAGAGTAATGAGGAACACTTGGAAATGTCAAATTTATTGTGGTCTTTGTTCTTGTGAGTGAAAACTATCTGTGGATACCTCCTCCCTGGGAGTGTCCAAGGCCAGGCTGGATGGACCTTGGAGCAACCTGGGATAGCAGAATGTGTCACTGCCCATGGCATGGGGTGGGACTGGATGGGCTTTAAAGTCCCTCCCCACCAAAGCCACTCTGGGATTCTATTACTTTCTGATTACTTATCTCCCTAAAAAAAAAGTCACAAGGCCTCTCACTTGGCAGGTGGCCTCCCAACAGACTTGCTTCCCCCACAAACCAGTTCTTCAAATTCAAGTGCAGAACAACTTGCCAATTTTACAGAGGTACCTCAGGGACCACAACAAAATAGTTTGACTAATTTGGGTGGGATATAGATTATTTCACAATAACTGGCATTCTTGATCATTGAAAACTCCCCATGAGCTATCTAACCTTCTAAACTGAGTGTATTTGTTTTTAAAACAGCCCCTGGGTGATGAGGTTTTTGTCACTGCCTAATTCATTGAGATAAGTCTTTCATGACCTCATTCCCCTGCCCTTTCTGCCTGCCAGATGGGAACTGAGTCCTTCCAGGACTAACGCTGCATCCCACAACATGATGCCTTAAATGGCTCCCTAGAAACAGAGAGCAGACAGGAATAAAGGAATCAAGGAGGGATTGATTGGAAAGGCCTTCAGAGGTACACTCTGGGCTCCAGAGGCTCCTGCCTCAGTGCATCCCAACATGGACAAGGACAGCTCCCGAGTTCTTCCCACTTGGATCTCAGCATCAATTCCCCAAGCAGAAGCCAGGCAAGGATGGAATTTGCCCAAGCTTGCCCCCCTCTTGCCAAGATTGTGGTTTGCAGTTGTTGGGCCTAGGAGGGTCTGGGTGTCCTTGGAGAGCTGGAGAGGCTTTGTTGTGTGTGTGTGAGCATGAGAGAACAGCACTGAACGAGCTCCAGGGAACTGCAGAGTGACCCTGGGCAGGGCAGGGTTGGAAAAACATATAAAAGTTAAAACCTGAGACATCAAACAGCCTGGGATGCTCTGTGGCAATGCACAGAATGCAGTGATTAAACACTGCCTGCCTCACCCTGGGCTGCACAGCAGAGCTCAACACAGGGAACACCAACGAGGAGGAAGCTTCTCCTGCAACACTCTTATCCTGCCCCTCTCCAGGCTCCCTGTGACACCTGGAGTGTGTTTTAGGGGCTCAGGGCTGCTCATCCTGGCTGCTGGATGTTCCACCCCCACCTAGGAGGCACTGAATTGAAGTCCCATCACCATCTGGAGAGCCAGGAGGAACCAACTTTCACAGGAAGCCAAGGCTGCCCATTTTAAACACAACAGAAGTATCTCTTTCTCATTGGAAAGGCCTCCACCAAGAATGTCAGTGCAGTTTCTGCACAACAGCCTGGTGGTTTGAGCGCTGAGGATTGAGGAGAAGAGCTGAGCCCTCCTCTCCTGGAGTGTTCACCTACCAGGACATGGCAGGCAGACCTGGCTCCCACTGCAAGGTTTATTTTTGAAGCAGCTCCCAGTTTTTGACCCTCAGCTGATGACTGAAGCTCCCAAATTAAGAACCACACTCCTTCCTCCAGCTGGGGCACGCAGCAGCAGAGCATCCCCTGCTCCACACCCACAACTGTGCCCTGGTTCAGTTGGCACCCCGACCTTGCACTGCTGAGGAAACACCGAGGGAGCTCTGCCAGGGCTCCCTGCTCTGCCATGTGATACAGAATGAGCTGTGGACTAAGAAACTCAGTCCTAAAAATACTGTGCCTCAGCTCACAGACACTCTGTCGCTTTGCAGAGAGAAAGGGACCACTCCAGGGGAGGGACAGAAGAGAAAAGGGGGAAAAAAAAAGCCCTGAAGCGCTCTACAGGTCACCCAATCCCCCGTGGTATCAGCAGAAGTACAGGAGGTCTCATGTCACTGAGCTTTCAGCCTCTGAGCTTTTAAGTCTTTTTCTCCCCCTGTTCTTCCAGAGAGTTTCCTGTTCTGGTTAGAAAAAGAGTTTCAGCAGAAGAGTGAAGTTGAGCTGGTGCAGAGTCCCCTCCTCAGCCTGACCATGGAACAATTTCAGTTTTACTTACAGTTTATGTGCAGAGATGAATCCTCTGACAGAGCCAGCCAGAGCACAGATAAATCACATTCAGCACAGGGCAAATACCAGCTCCTGGCCTTAGGAGCAGCCATAAATTAAAGGGACATTCACTTGAAATCCAGGTCTTCACCAGAGCATTGAGATAAGCTCCAGGTGTTAAACTATCCAACAGTGTTTCTTTACACTCACATTTCCCTGTCTTAACCTTTCTCTCCTCCAGCTGCTACACCAGAGATCCACAACAAACAGCACTGACTGTCCAGACTGGAGTGTGAGGGATAAAAATATAACACATAATCATGGTATGATTATATGCAGGTGCTTTTATTGAGAGCTCTGGGAGTCAGGGGTACAGACCCAAATCAGACTCCGACACAGGAGTCGAGATGGACACATTTTATACTCTTTTGTTGCATAACTGTTATATATTCATATTTTAATCATTAAACTTATATTGTTCTATTGTATGCATTGATTTTATCCAAGCATGAATTCTCAGGCCCCCTCCCAACAGCATTCCATGATTATCATTCGCTTCTCATAATTCTTATTAAAATTACTAATCAATTATTACATTTAAAAATCATATAATTTATCATTTGCTGGTTACACAGGTGCAGTTCCACATGATCTAGTAAAGACAAAGCCCAATCACCCATTCCCAGACTTACTCAGCCTTGGTTCTCTTTCCCATGTCCTACCAGGCCTCAGCATTTCTTTCCACCCCTCTCCCCTTTCTGAATCTACTCCCATGATTTTAGGAACATTTTAACCCTATGCTATCCACTGCACCCTCCTTACCCTTGAATTCATGCAATAAATACACAAACCTGAGCAGAAGTCACCTCCTCTCAGCCCAGTTGTGTTTCTCTGTGTAACCAAGGGACATGCAGGGCAGCCAACCCATGCCTCCCACTCCCATCCCGGCCCCAGGGGTGCAGGGACAGCAGGGCTGGGCTTTCCTTAACCAAACCCAGCACTTTCAGCCCCAGAGGCCAAGCAGCTGCAGAGGGCCCTCAGTGCCAGACGAAACTCCTCTGCAAGGAGGAGGCTTGGTACAGAAATTCTTGGCACAGAAATTCTACCACACACCCCACTCTGCTGTTCCAGCTGCAGGGCTCCGAGGCATTTCCACGCACAGCACCAGGACCCAAAGGGCAAAGCACATTTCCAGGAGGGATTTAAGGGCCACAGCTGGACACAGATTTGAAAATGAAACTGCTTCTTCCAGAAGTGGATCCTGAGTTCAGGCCCACCCCAGCCTCAGGCCCACATTCCTTCCTGGAGCCCCCATCTGGGAAGACCACAGAGGGATGCCAGAAATAATGCACACTGCATATTCCATGTTCTGGGGTAGCCTCCCAGGCTGAGAGAGCTGGGGTGGCTCAGCCTGGAGAAGAGAAGGCTCCAGGGAAACCTTAGAGCAGCCTTTCAGGTCCTAAATGGAGCGTATAAAAAAGAGGGAGAGCGACTTTTTGCATGGGCAGACACTGATAGGACAAGGGGAAGTGGTTTTAAATTGAAAGAGAGGAGGTCTAGATTGGGTTCCAGGAAGAAATTATTTCCTGAGGACTGGTAAAGGTTGCCCAGAGATGTGCCCAGAGAAGGCCAGGTTGGACTGGGCTTGGAGCAACCTGGGATAGTGGAAGGTGTCCCTGCCCAGGGTGCTGGGATGAGATGAGCTTTAAGGCTCCTTCCAACCCAAACCATTCTGCTATTGTATGAACCATTTGCAGGTACCAAGTTGTCACCTTAGCAGGAGCAGCTACCACCCACAGCTGGCTGTCAGGTTTCTCTTTTTTACCTGCAGATGCATGCCTGTCTTGACAAGACACAAACATCTCCCAGCTCTGAACTCTGTTCCTTCAGTACTGACTCCTCACCAAACCTCAGAGCCACTGTTTGGGCTACAACAGCGAAACAGGGACTCAAGTATTTCACTGTTTGCAAACATAAATTCATATTTTCCCAAACAGCTCTGTCTCCATAGTTTGCTTCAGAACAATCAAACCAGTGAGTGCCTCCAAAAAAAAAAAAAAAAAAGCAGTCCTGCAGCCAAAAGCTTTAAATTACTCTGAACCGGTTTTCTGTAAAACTAATTAAAGGAACTTCCAGAGCTCCAGCTGGAAAAGGTTATTGCTCTCTCTTGCTGTGCAGAGTGATCACAGGTCCTTACCACACGATGACTTTGCAAATCTGCGTTAAGAGTGCAGGGGAACTTAAAGCAGTTGAAAAGCTTCCACTTCATAAACACTGTGGTTTCCTGATCCTGGCTGTTCCACTGCTACTGCTGCAGCAGAAGCATCTCTTCTGGAGAAATTTACTCATTCGAATTCTTTAAGCAGCTCAACACATTAAGTTTATGCTGGACTGGATATCCTCTCTTCCTCTGCATAAGCCAGTATAAAAGCATAAAGTCAGTGTTAAATCTGTGTCGTGTGGATGTGCAATTGCATTAGTAAGAATATATTCAATTTTGATCAAATTTGCTGCACAGGATAATTTAACAGCACTCTGTCCAGTATTAATGACTGTGAGCCAGGGCTTCTCAGTAGTTTTGGATGGCAGTGCTCTCCAACTCTGGGTGAAACACCAAGTTTATTGTGTGCTCTGGGGATGCTGTGATTGTGCAGCATTAGCCCTTCTTCCATCCAAAATTTGGGCTTTCCAACAAAATAAGATTGCTTTGACTATTTTATGTCCTCTGTAAGTCAGTACTTTTATAGGCATATAAAGGTTTCTCCGTTAGCTCAGACGAAGAACTAGCTATGGGATGGAGACACAAGCATTTGCCTTCTTGCAGAAACAGGATGGAGCCAACCTTGTTCTGCTGTGCAGCTTTGCCACACTTCAAATCGAGAGAGGAAAACACATATTTTCATCTGGGAGTATCTGCCCTTATCCTATCACTTCTGAGCAGGAATGTGGAGGAGAGTAACTGGACACCAGGAACCACCCACAACCTGTTTGCTTTCAGGGACAGCATCAAGGCCTGGCAGAACCCTCAGGCTATAAACCAAAGCTTTTCTACCATAAAATTAATTACAACACGTGCACTGCTACAGCACAGTGCTTAACCAGGCTTTTCTTTCGGGTCTCCCTGGGCCTGGGGAGCTTCTGTGGCACTGCAGCTGAGAGTCAGAATGCAGACTGCACTGCAGAGGGTGGGGCCTGCTTCAGGACCGAGCCTGACATTCCCTAAGCCCAGGAGTGGAGCAGGAGCTCTGCCAAGAACTCATTTCCAGTGCTGGTTATCTCTCTCCCATTAATTCCTGGTGAGAGAAAGTGTGAACCCTTCAGGAAGGGAGCACAGGAGCAAACAGCTGCTGGGAAAAGCTGCCCTAGCAGGAGACTGTGCCCAAGGGGGAACAATTGCATCTGGCATGAGCAGCACCCCAAATCTGTGGTACTGGCAGTCAAAGGTGTGGGGGATCTTTTCAGCTTGAGGACTGAGTCAAATCAATACATTGATCGTTCAGCAGTACAATGCTGATTTCATAGTCAAAACTACTCAAAGTCCTGGCAGAACATATTCAGGGAGGATAAACTCTGGCTGGACTCCCTCTCTCCCCTCCTTGCCTTTCCCATGGGAGTTTATCCCAGAGTAGTTGCCTGTGAAACACTTTAAACCATTTTCCCTCTCCCCTCTGGCAAGGGCAAAGATTTAAAAAGCAATGGGGTTAGCAGCAGAGCAGACTTTTGCCTCCACCTGATCGGTTTCCAGGTGAAACAAAATGCTGAAATTCTTAAAGACCTTTGCAAGCAGAGGCAAAAGCCCACGGCTCCTTTCAGGGTTTTCCAAAGTGCACAGTGTCTCCATGCTTCAAGAAACCTTGTCCTTCAGTGGCTTCCAGTACAGCCTCAGGATGAGACATTTTAACATCAGAGAGGTACAATTCGAGTTCGACTTTTTAAAAAATGTAATTTAGTACAGTACATGCCAATTGTTGCAATTAACATTAATCCAGTCAAGTGATCTATAAAAAGCTCTGAAGAAAATGCAAACAGCATTGCCACTTGATTTATTCAAGCCAAGGTTTTGTGCTGAAACCACGGGAAACAGCTTTCCTCAGAATCCCAGTACCTCTCCATTCTGCCTTTTCATAAAAGTTAGCTTAAATAAAAGAAATTGCAAATTAATCAGTAACTCCTTATCAGGCCACTCCATTATTTTATATATCCACTTATCAATTATTTTAGACACAATACAAAAATCTCTCCCTCACAGGAACCATACCAACGACAGAAAGTAAAGCACCCCCTTGAATTTCACAGCAAAAGAATCCACAGTGAGAACTGACAATCTTTTGGAACATCAGAGACAGGATGGCAAATGGAATTATATGAGCAGAGATCAAAACTCATTTTATCAGCCTGGCCCCTTTCTTTGGAATAACTGCACAGGGTGCCTGCAGAGAGAAGAGTAGAGTGAAACTGGTTATCCCAGAAGAAGGGAGAGCACCCAATAAATCCTGCAATAAAGTTTGGCTCAGGGTCAGCACAGAGCTGTGACTTTCTGAGGGAACTATATATGAAACAAACTCAAGGAATCAAAAGCATTTTCCCCTGTGCTGGCTGAAGTGCTGCTCATGGTTCACACAGAAAGTTTTCTTCCTGTGGCAAAGGTGCGGGCACTCACCTGGCTGAGGTCAGACGCTGCTCGGGGCACATCCAGCTCCAAAGTGGCTCCTGCAAACACTGATCCCTCGGCTTCTTAACCTGGAATTCTCTGGGCTGTACCACAATCACATCTTCAAGGGGGTGGGCGTTGGGAAAACTCTTCCAGAGATGGCCCAAGGGACACCAGGAAAGCTCCGAGCTGACCCAAAGTGCGGAGCCTCGTGAGCTCCTGACACACAAACTCTCAGCTGTGGCTGTGGCTGGAACTGTGAATGAACTCTTAGAGAAGCAGATAAGGCCAGGCTGTTTGGCAAGAGTTGCAGGATTTGTTTGGTTTTATTTGTAGGGAAAACAGATTAAATGTGCACCGTGAAGGAAAAAAAAAGTTACATTCCTTATTAGGCTGCAGAGCACTCATCCTTCTCCTCTCCCTGTCGTAGGAAAGGGATTGGTGTCACTTTGTGGGGGTAACAAAGTTTAGAGCCCAGGAGATAACCCACACACTCCGTGCTGTGGCAAAATAAAAAGTAGGACACAAAGAAATTCTCGACAATAAATGGTTTTGGCAAAACGAGCTCCTCTCCATGCTTTGCCCAGCCTCAATTTCCTTTTGGGTAAATCCTAAACATCTGGGTTAATTTGACTTGAATTTTTTTCTCATTTGGGGACTATAACACCTTTATTTTGCCATTATGGGGCTTTTATTTGTATTTTAGTAAATGTAGTCCAATTTTTGAACAAGAACCATTTCAAAATGCATTACAATATTTCATCTGTACCACAGTTTTATATGTTCTTCCCAATTTTCTTCCCCCATTTAATCCTCATTTTAGCATAACTGGTCTAAGTTTACAAATATGTTCACTCCTTCTCCTAAACATTATTATTGTGCAAATCTCCCAGAGGAGATTGGATCTCAGGGGCTGAATTACATCCACAAAATACTCTAAAGATGATTAAGAAGTGTCACAAATTTATGTACTGCAAGGTTTGCTGCAGGACTATTTGCTCTTTTACCCCAATTCCTTTTGAAATCACTCTGAAATTTGGACTGAAAGTCCCTGGAAGCTGCCACTAGAGTTCCACCATTTCATGAATAAAAAAGCCCTACATAGTAAAGCCATGTGTTTCCAATTCCCGATTGAGCAAGTAAACCAGAGTTTAAATCATAATAAAAAGCTGATGCCTATATATTACACATACACACTGTGATTCATTTGCACAGCTCAGGGAAGAACATGAAAAACCCCCACATGAGCACAACAAAATTCCGCTCTGTGAGCTGATAATAAATATTCACAGCTTATAAGATGTGTTCTCACAGTAGCTGCCTTTGCTTTGATCCAGTGCAGAACAAAACCGTGAGAACTTTTTGATGTGAGTGGCATAATCCAAGAACTGTATGGGATTTGTCTGGGCCGAGGAGGAGCTCTTGCTGGAAGTCTTGTCAGAAGCAGAAATTCCTTTGGACAGGCAGCAAGATGAGCCACAGGGATGACAAGGAATGGGGAAAAAAATCCTGTCAAAGAGGTCTCACTTACTGTGAACCTTTTAACCTCACAGCATCATAGCTGGAATCCATGACTGATCCCCCTCGGTGGATGTGCCCTCTCCTCTGCTCTGGTTTCCATCTGTGGTTGTGCTGCATCTCCTGCTGTCCCTGATTTCCTCACTGCTCCCCTGCCCAGCCTGCAAACACCCCCTGAGCAGTGCCCACCACACTCTCCCCTGCTCCAGCTTTGCTGCTTTCCAAACCTGACTCCTCCTGCACCCTCAGCAAACCAGAGCCTGCCTGTTCTGTAGGCAAACCACGCAGCACAACAACAGAACTTGCTCCTCCACAAGGTCTCCTACACCCCACGTCTGTGTGTTCAGCACCTTGTGCTCAGAGCCTGTTCATCCCTTCATAAATTCCTGCCCATCACCTCACACACTCCACTGCCAGGTTCTTGTGTCCCACCAGAGCTAAATTCATCTATTATTCACTTAATTTGATGGGGCAATTTATTAATAAAACATGAGGTGGTTTCCAGCAGAGATTTGACTTAAATCCTACATGTTTGCTCTACTCTTTCTAATTTAGGCAGTTTGAACAAAGAAGAGCCCAAGAGGCAGAATCTGAAAACGAACCAAGATTCACTGAAAACTTTCAGAGTTCTGTGTCCAGTCGTGTTTGATTTTGCTCAACAGAGGCGTTTTGAACCTGGGTCACTCATCCTTTGCATTGTGGAATTTTGATAACAGGTCCCTTCATGCTTTGTCCCAAAGGATAAATGACAGGAAGGGTTCAGTAAGGGATCAGTCCCAGCCTGCTGACAGCTTGCTAGCCCTGAACATTCTGCACGGCACTGAGTTAAAGGAAGGACAACCCCTAAAAGAGAGGGCACGGAAAGGGCTGTGCTTTGCCTCTGTCTACAGCTGTCACAGAAGCTGAAGTGTAGAGGGCAGGATTTATTCCCCAACTGCCTTAACCACAAACAGAACAAAATCTTCTAAACCTTGAGAAATCAAAGGCATCTCAGAGACAATGCTGATGTGCTGGACAAGGCAGCACTGCCATCGCTCAGCTTCCCCGGAGCAGCAGGGTTTGAAGTCGGGTGTTTGGAGGTATTTTTCAGGCAGGTTGGTCACGGAGGGGAAGGAGCCTGAGCAGCAGCAGGGGAACACCCCTGAGAGGGAAGGGCCCCAGGATGGATTTCTCTGAAGGACGCGAACAAAATCCTCCCCCCCTCCCTCCCTCCTGTGAGCCCGGGGACCGCGAGGTGGCGACATCGGCCAGGGATGCGAGGGTGGGAAAGGCAAGGAATGGGTGGGAAAGGGAAGAGAGAGGTGGGAAGGGCAAGGGATGGGTGGGAAAGGCAAGGAATGGGTGGGAAAGGCAAAGAATGGGTGGGAAAGGCAAGGCAGATGTGGAAAAGGCAAGGGAGAGGTGGGAAAGGCAAGGGATGGATGGGAAAGTCAAGGAATGGGTGGGAAAGGCAAGGGAGAGGTGGGAAAGGCAAGGAATGGGTGGGAAAGGCAAGGGAGAGGTGGGAAAGGCAAGGCAGAGGTGGGAAAGGTAAGGGTCAGGTCTCGTTAGCCACTGTTGGGATGGGTGTGACAGCTCTTGGAGATGCTGAAAAGATGACAGTGACTGATTCATGGCTTTGTCAACAGCCCTGGGCTGGAGGGAGAACCAGAAGCAGCTTTTAGCTGGAGGCAGAGGGAAGCTGAGGAGCTGGAGCTGAGAGAGCAGAGCTGGCAAGACATGAACATGGTAGGGCTGGGGGTGAAACCCCTGTGGGGCAGGGACAGGGTGAAGACTGGGGGCTTGGAGCTAATATGAAGATCCTGCTGAAAACCTGGAGCAGCTTCACCTGGCAGCAGTGGGGAGAGGTGGAGCTGGAGTGGAAACAGCTAAGCTGGCAGTGAAATAAAGCTTGTGGGGCTGGGATAGGGACTAAAGGAGCTGAAATCACTGAGGGCTGGGATAGGGACTAAAGGAGCTGAAACCACTGAGGGCTGGGACAGGGACTGTTGTGACTGTGGTGTTGGGAGGGCAGAGGGGCACAGGGGAAGGAGCCAGTGGAGGGGCTGGCTCTTCTCCCTCAGCCACCTGTGGCCCTGGACCCATCCTGCTTCCCTGTGTGCCTGTGGCTGAGCTGGTTCTTCCCCAGCTCCTCCCCAGTTCTCTGGTAGTGAGGACCCTGTGCAGTGGCAGCAGGATGGTGTTTTGGGGCACACAGGACACATACCCTGCTGCCATTCGCCCTCTGTGTGGGCAGGCATCAGCCAAGCTGAAAAACACACATGAAGAGAAAACTCCCCGAGGAGCTCACGGAGACAGGAGTTCCCTTCTCTTTGAATTGCCATTTGTATTCCGAGTGTTGTGTAAGCATTAAATATTTAAACCATTGCCTGTAGCACTCTTGTTTCTCGGTGGGATTTGGATAAAGCCGTTCCTGTCTCAGGATCAGGAGAAATGTGCTCAGGCTTAGCTCTCTCCCCTTCTCCATCGGAGGTGCTGAGGGCTCTGGGAGCTCTGCCCCTCTCGCACAGCCTGGGATCAGAGCTTTGTTTAAGGTTGGCAGGAGCTGGATGGGGCTTGGCTCACGTTTGCCCTGTCACCCCTGGTCTGTGGTATGCTGCTGCTGCTGCAGGAACATTGTCCAAGCCTATCCCACCACAGAAGCAGCTCTGAACTCCGAGACAGAACCCCACTGTGATGCCTTGGGTTTTCACTTTTATAATTTTCAAATCTTGTACTGCCTAGTGTGTAACTCTGAAGTTTCTTGTGGGCTGTTAACTTCTGCTCTCTCATGCTGGTTAGACATAACAAAGCCTCTCCAGCTCACTCTCCAAGGACACCTGGACTGTACTGTGCCCAAAAAGTGTAAACCAACATCTTAGAGAGGGAGAAAGCTTGGGGAAATTACATCATTAACTGAAGCTTTAATTGGAGAATTAACCCTGATATGCAAATGAACCAAACTTATGAATGTATGAAGAACTCATGACCCAGGGTCCATCTTGGGATCCATTTGGGCAGGAGCCTCTGGACTCCCCAGGGTGTAACCTTTGAAGGCCCTTCAAATAAATCCCTCCTTTATTCCCTTATTCCTGTCTAGTCTCTGTTTCTAGGGAGCCACCTCAGGCATCTACTGCACCAAGCTTTAGGTCTTTTTGCAGTGCCCAGGCTATGCTCACTGCAGTCCACATCTGCTTTGGAGCCCAGGAGGTTTCACTTTGGACACTTGATCGTGCAATGACATTTTTTTTTTAATTTAATGAAGATCTGTACTGCAGTTTCAGATCCCAGCTCTGCTCTCACAGTGCTGGTGATTTCTTGTGCTGGTAACTCTTGGCAGCTGCTGCAGTTTCCCAGGTGAAACTCTTTACATGGAGTCTGAATCAGTGATTATCCATCCTGCTGGTACCTGGAGTCCAAAGAAATTCTGAGCCCACTTTGTGCACTTGCTGTGTTTTGTCTGTGGCCCCAGGTGACCCCCTGGGTGACACAAAAACCTGTGACCACAGGCAGGAGCTGAAAGTCTCCTGAGTTGTAGCCTACCGCTCTAAATACTCTTTTCCTTGAGCTGGCATTTAAAGTCACAGCTGATCTATTTTTCTGACCAGAAAAGCAGAGTATCCTGAGTCGTTTAAAGATTTAAGGATATTAAGGGTGGGCTTGGTTTTACGTACCTAAATCTGTGTCAAGGGGACAGAAAGGTGTTCTTTAGTTTCTGTTTTAATGGGGTAAGCCATGAGGGGATGCTGCACTGGCCCCTGTGTGCCTGGAGCCTGTCCCAGGCTACTTTGTCACGAGACACGGGAACAAGGGAATTGTCCTTTAAGAGGGCAACGAGGAGAGCAGGGGAGGACACGTTTGCCCTTGTCCTCAAGTTCTCCATCACATAACTGCATCACCCTCCCCTCGTGTCCCCTCCCCACCCACCCAAAGCACAACCCATTCATTTGCAGAGCTACAAAAGCTTGCCCTCGTCTCCCTGGGCTTGGCTCCTGCTCCTGCTGCGTGTGCGCAGGCACTGCATGGGTGGGCGACCTCATTTGAGAGCTGATCTCATTATAGATCAAGTGTGTTCCTCCCCTTGTCTATCTCAGAGTTATCTTCCTCCCTGATGAGGACTCCTCAATTAAAGCATGGACAGTTTGTGACAGAACGGCATTTCCTGAGGGTTTTCTTTCCTGGTTGCCCAAGTGCATCGCTCTCCAGGCTGGCCATGTGTTAATTTAAAATGAGGCTTTTATTGCTGCACCCTGCTCTAGGTGCTGGTCACCGTTGTAGGCAGTACTGGAAGAATCACCATTTACAGGCTGATGACAGATTTGGCTGTGGGTTATTGCAGGCAGGCTTCTGCCCCGTGCTAATTCAACCTCATGTTGGCATTGGTGCCTTATTTTTCAGCAAAACTGAGGCCGTGTCAGAGAGTGGCACATCTTTGACCCCCTTTTGTCCCCAAAAAGAGCAACTGAGTTCTCCTGTTCCACCAACCCTGAAGACCTGAGCAGACCCCAGTGCCTGTGGAAGGTCTTTCTGCTTTCTCTGGTGTCCTCTTCCACGGGCTGTGGCACTCACAGGGACCCTGCCCTGTCCCCAAAGGCACCGAGGCCACACCAGAGACTGAGGGAGCTGTGCTGCCTCCAGGACCATGCCAGTGCTGCCCAGCTCAGCCCCTGCACCCTGTCCCACCAGGGGATGAGCTCAGGTGGCCTGGTTTAACCCCAACCCCACACAGCCACTCGCTCCCTGCCTTCCCAGGGCATGGGGAGAGAGTCACAAGGGTGAAAGTGAGAAAACTCATGGCTTGAGATAGTTTAATGGGTCAGAAAGGAAGAAAATCATCATGGTGATGATAATTAATAATAATAAAGTATTACAGTGTACAAAGCAAGTGATGCACAGTGCAGTTGCTCAGCCCATGGGTGGCTTTCCCTCATTTTATTTGCTAAGGATGACTCCAGATGGTCTGGAATATCCCTTGGGTCAGTTGGGGTCAGCTGTCCTGACTGTGACCCCTCCCAGCTCCTTGTGTCCCCCCAGTCTCCTCACTGGCAGGGCACGAGAAGCTGAAAAGTCTGAGCACAAAAACTGCTTAGCCAGGACTGAAAACAACAGTGTGTTATCAACATTATCCTCACACGGATTCCAAACCATGAGCTGGTGCTACTGGGGAGAAAATTAACTCTCTCCCAGCCAAAACCAGGGCAGGGAGCTCTTAGTCAGGTCTCCTGTGTTCTGATTATATGAATATTAATAATAAGCTAAAGATGCAGGTCAGCCTGATGAGCCTGACAAAGGACTGCCACAATTAAAGCAGAGGCACCAGGATGTTTATCCCACTCAGGGGTTTTCACAGCACCCTGGAGAATGTCCCCATGGTTATGAACACACTCCCATCCATTGGGACACCTCTGCTTTAGAAGGAGGACCAGCACTGCCTGGTGTTTTGTCTGGAGCACAGCACACAGCCAGCCTGGGGTGACAACCTGAAAAAAGCTTTTTAAGTCACAAGATGTTGATGGCAGATGGTGCAAGGGAGCAGCAGAGAGAGGGATCAAACTCTGGGTTTGATGCACTGGGCTTAAGAAGCCCAAAATCTGAACACAGATGCCCAGCATCATTTCCAGTGATCTAAAATCCTGCTCTGTGTTGTCTTCCCATACCAGGAAAAGGAGAAGAGAGCAGCCAAGGGGTTTGGAACCAGGGCAGAACTTTTACTTCAGTCCAAGCAATTGCCCCCACACAGGGCTGACACAGTAGGACTGAGAGTTTTCAGGAGCAAACACTTCTGCTGCTCTGATTTACCAACATATTCTGGGATCCCTGATGGACCTTTCTGTCCAGATCCAGGCTGATGCAGCAGGAAGGCTGGGCTGTGGAAGCTGAATTTTACTCTCACTGACAGGACAGTAAATCTGGAGTGATTCTCTGTGTGCCAGATGAACTCCTGCTAAGACAGCAGCATCATCTCCAATGGCTTGCAGTGCTGGTTGGAGGAGTGCTGCCACACTAACAGCATTTAGATTTTTAACTCTCTCTAGAGTCCCTGGAATAGCTGTGATAGACGCACACAGCAGGTTTCAAATCTGCCATTTTCAGAACATTTTTCAGGGGCAGGAGCACTTCCCCCTGGTTTTTATTGACCTGATCCAACACAGAGCCCCTGGAAGAGACACCAGTGTGCTTTGTTGGCTCTTGGAATGCACAGGGAGACAAGCAGAGTTTTTTAAAGCACCTGTTCTGCTTTTCTGACATTTCCTTCGGTTTCAGCCCATGCACATTCGGATAAAGGCTGCCCTGAGAGTGCTTTTCCCCTGGATTCATGATGGGAACTGCAGTTTTTCCCTGTGTGGCCTCTCCCTGCAAACAGAGCTGCACTCTCTGTGCTGCTCGGGCCTGTCCTGGCATGGTGTGATCAGCCAAGGGGGTGCCAGCACTTGGCCAAGAGGGGCTGGTGATGCCTTAGGTTTTAACTATTATATGTTCCCAACCCTGCCCTGCCCAGTGTCACTCTGCAGTTCCCTGGAGCTCGTTCAGTGCTGTTCTCTCATGCTCACACACACACAACAAAGCCTCTCCAGCTCTCCAAGGACACCCAGACCCTCCTAGGCCCAACAACTGCAAACCACAATCTTGGCAAGAGGGGGGCAAGCTTGGGCAAATTCCATCCTTGCCTGGCTTCTGCTTGGGGAATTGATGCTGAGATCCAAGTGGGAAGAACTCGGGAGCTGTCCTTGTCCATGTTGGGATGCACTGAGGCAGGAGCCTCTGGAGCCCAGAGTGTACCTCTGAAGGCCTTTCCAATCAATCCCTCCTTGATTCCTTTATTCCTGTCTGCTCTCTGTTTCTAGGGAGACATTTAAGGCATCAGGGCAAGGTGTTGGTGGCCCTGGTGCTGTTTGCCAGTTGGCACAGCCTTCTCTCTGGCCCAGAGGACAACAAGGACACCTTCTCAGGGCTGACATGTGCTGGCAACCAGGGAAAAGGGAGAAGGAGCTCCATCTGAGCATGAAACACCCTGGAGAACCCCAGGCCTTTCACAGCAGCCCAGTGTGGAGCAGGGATGGCCAGAGCTACACTCACCACACTCAATTTTAGTCCTGCAGGTGTGAAGCAGAAACAAACAGCAAAGTGGCTGGTGCTGGACAGTTCACCGAGGAGGTCTGAGCCTTATTATCACTTCTCACTGGGAGGAAAGCTTTTGTCTTCATGTGGTTCTGACAGAGAGGCTGTGAAAGGAGAACTTGGAGCTTTTTCAGGCCTGTGTGGGAAGGCAGGACAAACACAGTGCAGCTCTCAAACCTCACCAAACTTCCCAAAACTCACGTGGGACCGCCCAGGCCTTGCCCAGGCCCTGGATGCCAGGACAGAGTTCAGATGGGGACCACATTTGCTGCTTTGGGCCTGCAGTTTTCCCTGCAGTGCTCACACACTGTGTGAATAATAAGTTGCTCTTATTTCCCCCTTTTCTCCCAGAGTGGGACCTGCATAGAGCTCATCCCTTTAGACAAAAGGATGGGTCCTGCACAGGTTGAGCTGCTTAAGTCAGGCAGATGTGGGTCTTCATTAACTCAGGGGCATCAAATTCCCTCCTCAGTCTCTTTTTTTTCAGCATTTATACAAGAGGGGCAGATTTGGGAAAGCTGAGGTATCAATATGAACGAGTGCTGCTACTACAATTCACAAGTCACAGTCAACACACGCTCGACAAATAAAAGCCTCAGAAAGGTTTTAATCGGCCTAAATATTGAAACCAAATTTTATTTTTTGAAAATGGCATTACACACATCTTGCAAATGTACATTTAGATGAGAAAACAATGAGTAACAAATATTGAGAGCAAAGCTATAAAGTGGACAGGTTCTCTGCTGCATGGCATTGCATTACAAGAATACTCAGACCCGGGATGGTTATTACAAGTAGTAAAAACAGTTCACAACACCTCACAAAAATGGAATTTTTTCCTAGAAAGTCAAATCTTCTAACAAAAGGAAACTCTGTTAAGGGAGAAGAGCCATAGGGAATAGAGGTGTGGATCTAGATACACTTTGTGATTTTGTGGCACGGCTTTTTGGGGTTTCTTTAAGTCCATTTCTTACAAAAATGCATCCTTGTGAGTGACCCCATCTTTTCCAAGACCTCGCCCGTTGTCTGTCCTCCGCTGCCAACAGAACCACAGCTAACAAACAAGAAGCTCCTTGTACTCAACTCAGAGCTCGGGAGTGTGGAGCAGGAGCTGCCTACGGACAGAGAGCATCATTCCCATACCCCATCCCCACCCCCTCGCTGCGTATCCAGGAAAATCAAAAGTGTGTGCAAACTCCGCAAATCAGGGCCCGTGGGACGAGTCCCAGGGACAACCAGCACCACCAGGAGCCCAGGCTTGAGCCTCTTGCCTCGGCTGCAGTGGCCCAGCAGCACCTCGCCCTCCACCAGAGCCAAACTTCCAAAGGCTGGACTTGCTCTCCCCAGCCCGAGCAGAGGCTTTGGGGGACTGATCTCCACCTGCTTTATCCTGGAAGTTGGAGTCTGATCAACGTGCCAAGGCAAGGCACTGCGAGAAAATAACGTTCCCCGAGAGAACTTGTTGAGAACTGCTTTTCAAACCTGGTTGTTTTATCGCTTTATTTATGCCCAAATCTGTACTTTACAACCACGAGAGAGAGAGAGAGAGAGAGAGAGAGAGATGAAGACAGAGTAAGAGAGAGGGAGAGAGAGAGAGAATCTTTCCTGGAGGAAAGGAAGAGCTAATTAAGAAAAGAGAGGTACAGGACCATGCATTTACTCTCAAGAGCTTGTTCACGAGCAAGCCAACATTTCTAACACTACAACCACTCATCTACATCTGTTTGCTAAGTAACTGAGTTCTACCTACAACTAGGGAGCAGAAGGGGTCTTTTCATTTTCTTCCCCCTCCCTTTAAAACGTCAATAAAAATGTTTTCTGTACAAGTTGAATGGCACAAAAGGTGGTTAAAATGCTAAATAACTCACCACAAATGGAGAATGCAAAATTAGTTCAAAACATGCATGGACTGTGTACAGGTAAGCAAGGAATCATTGGCATAAAGCTGCAATATATTACAAGATGATACAGTTGAGATCTTTTGGAATAACCTCTGCTTGTTCTGTCCCTTTGAAGAGACCTTCACATAAAAATTCAGCATAAAGGGAATTCAAGGTAAGTATCCAAGCAGGAAGTTAACTATGGGCAACGTTATTCGTCTGAAGAGAAAAGCATTTCCCCTCCCCTTCCACACACTCCCCCAAGGTACAAAAGTCAACATGATCAGCATTGCTGCAGGCTTGCCAAAAAGAAAGGTTAGACAGGTCTGGGGAAGGAGAACAAAAGCACCACTTAAATTAACAGCTCTTTGTACAATGTCATTAATTAAATACCTTATTCTTTAAACAAAAACATCCCGAAGTTTAGTTTACCGATCCCACCAAAATAACGACAGACCCCTTCCCACCCCCGTGTCCTCCAAGGTTATGTACACAGAGTTTAAAGTATACCAGCTAAACTTTAAACCCAGCTGCCCCTCCAACCCCCACCCGCTGAGCAACAAGAGAAAATACATCGTGGCCTCTCAGTTATATTATATTGCAGCTTTGTCATTGATGAGGAAATCATACAAACTCAATGAACGACCTAAGACAGTGATCCATGATCAGGTTCCAGTTCAGCTGCACACCTCCCTCCCCCAGCACCACTGGGTGGTGGCTCTGCAGCTCTGGGAGCCGCAGGGTCCTGAGCAAAGGCAGCTCCTGCTCTCCACACAAGAGCAGCGTGAGGAGCTCAGGCTGAGGGGATGGGAGCTGCTCACCTCAGCTTGGGACAGGATTTGTAATTGAGAAAGCAGACAGAGGCTAGTGACAGCAAAGCCAGCAGGCTGATCCTCCTTTCCTGTGCTTCCAGACTAGACAGCATCACAAAATCCAGAGAGTCGTGGAGGGGAATGTGTCATTGTTTCAGAGAAGAGATTTGGCTAGACAAGCTTCCTCTTCCCAAAAGACCCTGGGTGTCTTCTAATTGCTAATCACAGCTGTACTAGGACTGCCATGGTGCAAAGCTGCTTGGATCACCCATCATTTAAATAAGAAGCAAACTAACAACAATTACACATGTCAGAATTCAGCATGTAATTATAACTCACAGGCTTCCTTGTTCTTACATTCAATACTTCTGCTTCACCATATCTATAAACACCAATTAGCAGTGCAATTAATTCCGTAGACATTCTTCTTTTTAGGCCAGATGCATCATTAGACATCACACTAAATCTGGAAAAAGCTCCTCTGTCTTAAAAGAGAGGGAGAAAAAGGAAAAAATGCTGTGTGTTCTGCAACCCCCCTGTGACTGTAGGGTCAGCATGAGAGGGAAACAGAATATCACAGGATTTCACCTGCCACCTGCTCAGGAAAGTGAATTACAGGTCCATCCATACCTGTTCTGCCAGGGTTGGAAGCAGATGGAGAAAAGCAGCTGTGCTGGAATTAAAAAAACCCAACAAAATACTCCCCCAAACATAACCCCAAAACCCAAACAACAACAACAATAAACCCCACAGAATGTTTCTCAGGGATTCTCTGAAGGTAAAATTTGTCACGTGGAGAACTGGGCCTGGACCCAACCTTGGGATCTATTTGGTCCCTTGCAGATATTTCCCAGGTTTGACCTTGAGCATGGGATTCAGAGCCTGGGTTTGGTTCTGGCTCTCCCTGCCCAGGTGCCACCACCGTGTCCCATCCTGACTGCACGTGCCAGATGAGTCACTGAGCTCTGCAGCTGTGCAAATGTGACTCAAACTGAGCTCCATTTCCTATATATAACTCTTGCAAATAGAGATGGAAGAACCAGCTTGGATAAAATTCAAAAGCAGCCTTGAGTTTAGATGAGTCACCTAAAATGAACCGAACCTTCCTTTTCATTTAAGAGACATTTGGCAACACTTCTCTAAAAACTGAGCCAACCATAAATCTCTGCTTGGTACTAGATGGGACTAGAGTAGAAAAATACTGCTAGAAATAGAAATACTACTTCTAGTTCCATAAACCTGCTGAGCTCAGGGCATGTCTATGAGTAGACTGAGAGTAAAGTGAGATAAAGCCAAGACTCTTTAGAACCAGAAAATATGGAGGAGGCCCTGATTTGCTGAGGTTCCTTGTTTAATTTTCAATTTTAAAACTTTTAAGATATTTCAACAAACTATTTCAGCTTTATCATTAACTATAATTAAACTATACAAAATATCTCCCATCTGTAACTTGCTATTCAAGGTCCATACAAGAGATCATAACTGGGGTCAGTGAGGTTTTCTCTGCAAAGGCTGCAGCTGTCACCCAGGAAACTGAATCTCCACTCAAGTAATCAATCACACAAGAATTATAAACAGTGATCAAAGTTTGAAATAAGAGACAAACCTTGGACCAAACAGATTCACAGATTAATTACAGAGGAGCTTCTACCTGGTTAAAGCAGCAGAAAATTAGGTGTATTGGGTTGCATTTGCATTGTATTGAGTGTCTGAGAATTTATGGAAACGAAGAGGTTCAATCTTTATGCAACAACAACCAAAAAAAATTAAAAATCTGAGACTATACAGCAAAAACAGTGTTTGGATAAGTCAGTTATTTTGTGGTTTAGGATTAAATTCACAAGCACTCTAACTCAACTGAATTTAGGAAAAAAATCTCATGAGAAAACCAGCGTTAAACACAGGTGCCCTTGTTGAGCACAGGCTTCCCACTGCTGTGGTGGCTGCAGCAGCTCTCACACACGAGCTGGGCATTTCCTGGGCAACATCAGCATCACCCTGGGCCCACACAGCAAACCCAGGAAACCTCCCCCAGGAGCCTGTCCTGGCCTCTCACCCTGGTGCCAGTGGGTTGTCACTTTTCCCAGAGTTTGTTGAGCTCTGTGGGAAGGGATGGGAGGCTCTGAGGTTGCCCTAATTATTCTCTTACATTCCCCAGAGTGCCAGGTCTGCCCTCCCCAGGCCAGGGCACGCTGATCATTGATTGCATTGATTTCTGATCTGACAGGGAGGAGGGTAAATAAGCCCAACCCTTGGTGCTGTCCTTCAGCAAAGGGCTGGATCTTCCTTCTCCCTTTGAGGGACGGCACATGCTGGGAGGAGACTTTCACAGCAGCAGGGGAGGAGATTCCCACCAGGTTCTTCTGCCTGCAGCCGAGTTTGGCCTTATTGCTGCCACTCCAGGTACCTGTCCCCTGGCCTGGGTACCTGCAGGGACAGTGACTCTCAGCAAGCAGCCAGGAGCTGCTGCTCTTCTGTCCAAACCAAGCCACAGATCCTCAGTTAGCCCCAGCCTCCTTCTTTGTTTGACCCCAGGATTTCTTGCTTTTGTCTTTCGTTATTCCCACCCATCAGTGGCACTGATGTGTCCAGTGCCTCATGCTCTCCCTGCCATTGGATTTTCTCTGAAGCTCCAGCTCATTTCATGACTCAGTACCTACCTCCTAACAAACATCCCCCACCATCCCTCTAAGGAACAGCCTTTTCCCTTCATTTCCCACATTTTCCATCGTGGCATCTTTCCCTGATAATGCCAACTTTCTTCTTTCAGCTGACAGATTAATTACTGCAAAGGTTTGTTAATTCCCTTTGGGCATCCTCCTCCTCCTTCAGCAGTTTCAGTGATGGACTGTCAGACCTAGGGAACCTCTAAACTGGCTCAAGAGTCCTGAGCTCACTGAGATACAGAGCAAGAGTCACAATAGGTGAGTTCAAGTGCACTAAGCAAGGACACTGCAAGGCAGCTCTCTCCCATGCAGACCTCTGGTCACAAACACTGTCTAAACAAGGCTTTCAGCACCTGGCCCACTGTTTTCTTGGTAGAAAGCCACAGAAATAATTAGATTTATTCACTGTTTGTAAACACAAGGCTCGTATTTTGAATGGTGACATGAACTGCCCTCAATATGTGCACGTGTGTCTAACAAAAAGAGGGGCAGTGGGAGGCTCTGTTCAGGTGGGAGAGAATTTGGATGAGGATATCATCTTCCTCCCAGGGATGTTGCTGGCTCCCCCATGGTTTCGATGGGGAACTAAAAATGAGGTGCCTGCTTTCACCATGACTGAAATACTTCAGGATTTTTACAGCAGAGTTTTGAGAGAGCCAGAGTGCTGTGAGAGACTTGCCAAAGGTACAGTTGGCTTCTGTAAGGTGTTCAGACGTTGCTGAGCAATGAATACATTTTAAAAGCAAGCTCTTTGTATCAGCTTATCTCAAAGCACCCTGCAGGTGGAGGGAAGTATTGGGCCCAGCCCTCTGTGCATTGGGGACAGCACAGTACAAGAAGTGATGTGCCCTGAGCTGTGCCTCACACCAACAGCTCTGAAGCCCCAGAGGCTCTGAAACCCCACTGCTGACTCCACCAGTCTGGATCCTCATTTGCTCAGATGCTCATCTATTGGCCAAAAATAGGTGTCAATGGTGTCACCTTCTCTAAGCAGTGTCCTGGGGGATGGACAGTGGTCTGTGACCCCAAACCTCCACATTTTCACCTGCAGGAGTACTGTTCACACCATGCCCTCCAACTGGGATCCTGTCAGAGCTGTCAGAGCAGCTGTGCAATGGCCTTGCTGCAAACAGCCTTTCCATCCATCTACTTATATTCCCTGAAAACCTCCCCTCTCCCAATTAAAACACCTGGGTTTGTCAGCTTGGCCTCAGACCTTCAATCATCACGGACTAGAACTGTTCCAGAGGAAACAAAACAAAACAAAATGGCATCTATACATTGCTGCTCCCAGCCTTTCACCTGCAGGCACCAAGAGACACCAGCTCTCGAGCCAGGAGCAGAGGAGGAGGAGGATGAAGAACATCTGAACAGCAGAATCAACAACCACTGCAGCAGAGCCCAGCCCTGTTCGCTCCACAGTGAGGAGCAGCTGTGAGACACAAGACTCAGCTTTACCATTTCCTGAGATGCTGTGGAGAGGCTCAGATTCATGCAGATGGGGACAGAGGCACAGCCAGAAGAAATCTGTGGTTCTGGAGACAGCAATTTTCAAGAGATGGGCTAAACACCTCGAGAATTAAAGTGTGCCCTGTCTCTGTTGGTCAGGGTTGTCCCCCAGGCCTTGCTGGGCACATGCAGAGTCCAAAGGATGTTAGAAGGCACTTAAAGTCTTCACCTTCCTGCTCTCATTACACCAAGGTGGGGTTTCAGCCAGATCTCTTCTGGGTGTGGTGTGGAAAGCACTCCTCCTGCTGCATGGACTGGCCTGACTCTTTAAATACACAGAAAAAAGATCTTCATCTCTTTGCTTCTACATGCCATCCATGTGCTTCTACAAAGAACCTCACTGGCCCCAAACACTGTCCCAGCCTGCTTCCATCAGCAACCAGAAAAATAACCTGGAGCCCAAGCCACCACGTGGAAAAAGAAGTTGTTTTTCTGTCGTGGTTGTGATCAGCACCTGGCGCTTGCCAAGCACATCTCCACAGAGCTTTTCTCTGGTTATGGATTGTCTTAGCTTGAGGAGACACTTTCTAGACTAATTTTATATCTACTTTACTTGGCTATTTTTTATTCCTTTCTCTAAAAATGATTCTGCCTCTGTTAGAGTGAAGGAGAACTCTTGGTTGCTGTGCATGGCTGTGGGGCACCACCGAGGTCAGCAGCAAAGTCACTGAGGAGCTCTCAGCACACTGGGGAAGGCTCAGGCTGGAAAATCCACACTGAAAGTGCCACTTCCAGGGATGGCTGTCCCTGGAACAGTGTCTGTGTAGGGATTCAGCCTGGCATCCCACAGGGTGTGCTGGAAGAGCAGCACTGACCTCAAAGGCATGAAAAAGCAAAGTTGAGGCATCCTAGAAAATGTTATCCATATGGATAAGGGGAAACTAACACTTTAATGCCCTTGTTTCCTGTTGGAAATGCCTGGGTCTAACACTGCTTTGCTATTTGCCACAATTTTTGCCTCTCCCTCCTTTTTCCCCTTCAAAATACTGAACAAGCAAACGAGAGAGAAACAGCAGCTCGAGCAAGGTGTGATTTTTTTTGTGTGCCTACATGGGTGCTAGCTGAGGATGAGAGAGAGATGTGGCAGTTGTTTTGTAAGCAGGATTCTTCTCCTGACTATGAAAATAACACAGTTAGTGTTTCCAGCTCCTGAGAAGACTGTAAATAATGTGCAGATATAGGAAACACAGACAGTGGTAGGGAAAAGCTACTTCCAAACCCCTACCACAGAGCAAACCGAGGTAAAATCCCATTATCAAACCCTTTCCAAATCAATTCGACATATTTAGCTGGTGGAACTGAACTTGCTCCAAATCTTGTGGCAGATGAGGCTCTAAAGCAGAAACTTCAGGATTATAAATGCTTTACAATTGATAAAAATCCCAAGGCTGAAGGTTTTGCTGCATTGCTCTCATATTCTATAGTCACAACCATCACCTGAGTGGGTGAATGCTAAATCCCTCAGTCTGTGCTATCCCTTCCTAATAACTGTGTCTGAAACAGGGATCTTTATATGCAAATTTTCTAAATTACACTGAATGAAGGCAGATTTCAAAGAAACAAAGCCCTACTACTTTAAGAGTCTCTCCAATTTGTTTTTAAATACTGCATTGTTTTAAAACAATATAGTCTCAGTGATTCAATTAGTCTCTGAAAGCACTAAAGGCAGCCTCATGAGGCAAATTAGGCCGGGTTTTTATAGCAGAATTAATATGGCAAATCCTCATATCATGTGGAGCTTTATGTGCTTGTAAATGTAAAAAAAAAAAAAAAATGAAAGGTGAACTCTGAAGTATATATGGAATTATTATCATCTGCTCCAGGATCTCACAGGGTCTGGAATTGCTGTAGTATATTGGAAGTAATCACTAATTCACAGCAATTCAGGAAAGCTTTCTGACCAAACCCAAGCTTAATCTCGTGAAAAGTCAACAGGAGTAAAGCACGTGCTAAAATTTAAGCTTTTAAGTTCTTTCCTGAATCAGGGCTGTCCTTATGTTCAAATAACTAAGGTCTGATGCCTGTGCACTGTTTCTCTTTGTATTCAAATCTACATGAGGGATCCTACAAAGCCACAGGTAACTAGTTCTGAATGTATGTAACATTCCACATGCATTTCTGTACAAGAACTCATGCAATATTGGCATTAATACAGACTTCACTCTATGCTACAGCTGAAATGCTCACTGACTTCTACTGCCCAGGCATTTCTACCTAGAAAATTGCTTCTTAAAACTTGGGAGTTTGACCTCATACCCTGTTTTCTTTGTGGCTTCTGCTGGTTTGAATGGCTATTTTTCCCACTGAACAATTTTTTTTTTAATTCTTTTAGGCCTTTTCAAGGTCTCCCTAATTTCCTGAAGGAATTTTTGGGCTCAGCCCCATCGCAGGATGATCCTCATGCAAAGAAAGCTGCACTCCCAAGGGAGAGCTGGCAGGATCAGGTTTCAGATGTGTCACCAAGTGCAGCTCAGGAAGAAGAGCTCAGTGATTTCTTAGTGATGCTCCACCAGGAGAAGCATCTCCAAATAACCAAACTGGGAGGAAAGGAACTCCTTCTCAAGAGCCACCCAAACAAAGGATCATTCCTGCTTTTCTCTTAACCTGCACTCCCAGACACTTTCACCTCCCAGCCTCCTTTCCTGCCACCACCAGCTCAGGCTGCAGAGCACAGCCCAGCACAGCAAAGATTTGGGTTTCCTGGTGGATCTGTGGTGAGTGTCCTGCACTGAGCAGCAAGAGAACCTGGATGGGGTGGCATGGCATGGCATGGCTGGTCTCCTGGTTTATCTGAGGAAAGGTGGCAGGACAGGATAACCCTGACTGTGACAGGAATGGCTTCTGTCACCGTGTGACAACACCCTGGGCTGCAGTCCCAGTCCATCCATGGCTACTGCTCAGGGTCCCTGGAAAAGCAGAGACTCAGGGAGATTTCCACCAACAGAAGAGAGGAGAGGGTAAAAGCATGTCCAATTATCTGTCCCACTAAAGCTTTCCATAAGACAAAAGCTCTGATGAATAATATTGTTCTCCAAATGCATAACTAAGGCCTTTGACATCCTTATGCTTGAAAAAGTCCTTTTTTGCTCATGACCAGCATCTACAGTAGCACTCGCAGGATTAAACAGCCAAAAATTAGCACCCATAACCAAATCTGCACCCAGAATATTTCAGCACCTTCTGTTAGAGGATCTGAAAGCACTTGACAAATGTTAACCAACATTTGGCCTCACAAGCCCCAGTGAGGTAGAACAGAGCTGTCCCTGCAGGGACAGACAGACAGATTGAGGCACAGGGTTACTCAGAGACCTGCTCCCGTTCAGACACGAAATCCAGCAATGCCAAGGGCTGAGAGGTGTGCTGACTACTGCACCCAAGCTTTGTCCAGAGCAGCACCCTCCTCCCCACAAACCCTCAGTGCGAGCCCTCAGCCTGTGAACTCACCCCAGGAGTCTATTTACAACATTTAAAATGATCATTTAGCAGTTGTGCAGCCAGAGAGTCGTTCGATTAAATGAAGTTATCAGTGAGAACAAATGGTTTCTTGTGCAAAACTCTGGGTGCAAATGATCATGCACTAAGACTACTGGGTGCAAATTTGGTGCGTGATAACTCTGACCCCTTGGCAACTCCCAATCCTGGTCTCTCTCTGGCAAATCTCTTTTAAAAAGTTGCATTGTAAGTAGGATCACACGAGCCTCAGAAGATGCAGCCTGCACAGATTGGTTCATCCCAGCAATGCAAGCAAACAAAACGTGGAGTGGCTTTGGGGACAACCCAGCATTCATGGAGCATCAAACAGCACAAGGATGAAATCCATCCTAAACACAAGGGGTTGCAAGGCAAGAGGGAGTAGGTGTCTATATCGAGGGAAAAAAAGGCAAATAGAGCAACAAAGAAAGACTTGATTGCACAGATTTCATTTAGGTGAAGTTCTGCAAGAATCAGTTTCATCAAAGCTTATTCCATGAGGGAGGGAGGGAGGGAGGCAATGGCAGCTGGCTTAGGACAAAGCTTCAGCGCTGTAAGAACCACCAGCCCTGCGTGAGGAGATGAACTTTGCATTCTGGAGGAGGCATTGCTGAGTAATAAAAGCAAAAGCTTTCTCTAAATACAGCGCGTTTGTTTTTCTCAGATAGAAGAGTTTCTTAAAATACGGGTTTGAGAACACCACAAAACTTCATTTGTTATATAAGTAGAGAATCTGGCCATAGTTAGGAATACCGAAGTGTAAAAAACCAAATACATAATCTTAAACATTACAAAACATTATCAAAACATTCAATATTTTGAATTGACCATTTTTTTCCCCTCCTACACGTGTCTGTTTTGGCAGTGATGACAAAGATTTCTAAACTGAGCTGCTGTTATTATTGTTCTGCAGTTGTGGTTGGTTTTTTTGTACTTTTTTTTTTTTCTGAACGTGTTTTTTAAACAAAAGAAAATCACCAGCTTTTATAAAAAAGAAGGAGCTTGAATCCTTACTCCCAAAACACAGATACAAGGTTTTCCTTTATAAAAAGTGTATTGATTTTTTGCTATAAAAAGTGATCTATAGGGTGTCAAACCTGAAAACAAATTCTCACAGTGTTTTCAGTGTTGGCTGTTCACAAGGCATTACTGTTACAAACAGAGATAGAGAGATACCATAGGGGAGGTATAAATATTTGTTACCAGCTAGCAGCATCCTTGGATTGCATGTGGAAGGTGTTCTACTCCAGATAACTCAGCTGATTTATGGTTTTTGCTTAATTATTAAAAAAAAGAAACACCAAAGAATATTTGAATAATTCGAATTATTGTACTAACCTTACTCAGCATCTGACACAATCATTCCTCATCTCATCCAAGCTTCTGCTGGCATATTAAGCATCAAACTAGAAACTCCCTTCCAGCCCTCCACAATAAAACCAAGACTCCTTGGAATGCAGGTGCCAAAACTGGGGCTGTGAGTGAGGAGCAGGAGAGCTGGCAAAGCAGTTTGCAGGGGTGGAGAACATCACCTGCTCTACTCCAGCTTGCAAACTGCTCAGCAAGGGGTCCATTTGCACACACCTCCAGGGGAGCTACTTCACCATCACTAGGAGAAATCACATGGTTGCAGCAGAAGAAGAAACAACAGAAGGAAATGGGAAATGCACAGGATCGTGGCACGTCGGCCCCAAATTTCTCCCAACGCCCATTTTGCATCCCTGTAACTTAGAAGAATGGTATCCCTCTATCTCTATAGACTGGCAGGTGTTGGTTTGTGGCACAGAGAGGATAAATCACAGAACAAAAATGACATAGAACAGTGTGTCCTTTGACTCGAAAGCACCAGTCACCTATCTGCTTGTTGTGGCAGAAGAACTTTGCTGTATCCCAAACGCAGTAAGGACATTTAGCTCCGCTCCTACATGGAATCCCCGAGGGAATCGGAGTCATCCAAAGACAGAGGCAGGTACAGGTCCTGTAGGGAGAAAGGACAAAATGTTAACCCTCACCATCAGTTCCCATGCAGAAGGAAGCAGGTGAGTGGCTCGGTTCTGGGCAGGTCATAGGGTGGGAGAGAATCCGGGCAGTTCGAGGCTAAAATCGAGGCAGGCTCCTCACACAGAGGAGCAAGAGCATCTCTGTTCCTGCTGAGTGTCCAGGGATGAGCTTGAGAAGCGTTTTATTTTCATTGTTCTGGATCGATGTGTCCATTCCAGCACATGCATGAAAGAGCAGCACCTTGCCTTCAACACATCTCTTTAAAGCTAAGTCCACAATAAAGAGTCTTACCTTGGTTTGGCAGCTGCCCTCAGGACAAATCTCCAGGAAAATCACATGTTCCACGGTTTATTCTTTATTTTAAGTAACTTCTAATCAGTTAGAAAGGTTAAGAAAATAATCCCAAGTTTATTATTTGGATCAAATGCTCAGTCTAAAAGCTTTTCCAGTGCCCCTTTCTGGGGTAGCCATTTCATTCCATTTGTTTAAAGTTCTGTGTGGGACAAGGTACAGGAACCAGCTCAAGAGCTAAAGCTCTCATGGGACCTTTTTGAACTCTGACCCACACAAAAGTAACAACTGTGAGCAAAATGAAGAAAAACCCAAATATTCAGGACAAAAATTCACAGAAATCTTGATACAAGAAGTGATAAAATAGGACTTTGTGGTGAACTCAGCCTAGGCATTTATCATTTGAGCTTTAAGGGGAAAATAGTAAAGCGATTTCATCATAAGCAGGAAATTGCTCCTGGGAGAAAGACAGTGATGCATGAATATTGTGGTAACTTAAAATGCTGCATTTGTGTTTGCTGATTGGCTTAACTTAGTGGAGAAAATCATAGCTGGGTTGGCTTTGCCCTCAGCAGTCACCATCTATTACAAATGGTCTCAGGTCTGCAATGGAAAGGTCATAAATCAGCCAGCTGAAAACAGACATATAACATTAAAAAGGTGAGTTTTACTTGTCTTGACCAAGAAGCAAATCCTCATCTCCAAAGTTCTAAATGAGGGAGTGTCTGGAAAGTATTTTATGCCCTTGATGTTGAAGCAAAGAATGCAGTTTACAGCATTACTTCTGCCTGGGCCAGATTCTGTTCTCAATTATAAATTAATAATAAATCTGGACACATTGTGTTAAAATTGGTGTGTATCCTCAAATTTAAACTGAGCAGCTGAGAACAGAGAGAGGTCCTGAGGAAAACAAAGTTTTCATTTGGATTCAGCTAAGTTTTTGTTAAACAGAATTAGTTCAACCCCTGCAATCTGGCCCACGGTGGCTTCCACGTGGCTGCTGACTGCACAACCTCAGCACCACCAGAATTTTTTATTTACTCTTCAAAAACTTCGAGTCAATGCTTTCAATGTCACACTTGGGGCTGAGATTCCTAAAAAACCTCCTGACTTCCTCTCCCACCCACATTTGTGTCCAAGCTCCAGTTTCCATATCAAGTGAAAACTGTTGGAAGCAGCACTGTGGCTATTCCAGAAATGCAAAGGCCCACAGAAATGAAAGTCTGAACTCAGCACAGAGTGGCCCTGAAAAACAGGAACTGAAAAAGCTGTGACAGCTGCTGTACCTTTTAAATAAATCAATACATGAATTATCCATGAGCCAGCACAGGTTTCCCTGTCTCTGCCAGGATGCTGTGCTACCTGTTAGCCAAGCTGTCTGTGACCAGCAAAACCAGCTCCTCTTCCACAACACAATTAACCACACCAGCTGTAAGAATCACCTGCTTCCTGTAAAACAGAGCATGGCCTTAAATAATTTAAAAAAATTAAATTCTCGAGGAGCATCATTAAAGTGATGTCTTAGAGCTCCAGTCCCATTTGCTGCTGCTGTTTAATGGGCCTGATTCCACAGTGCTTGAGGCTTTTCAGGCCAGCAGGGTTTACATGAAACCACCCATCAATGACTTTTCCAGACCCTGACATGTGGGCTCTGATAAGTAATTCAAAGGGAAATCCTCAGCTTTCAGCTCTGGTTGTGGAAATTTACCACGGCCAGAGCTGTGAGAGCTTGAGCTGTGAGAGTTGGAGAAGCCACGGCCAGAGGATGGGAAACTGAAGAAAGTTTTTGTAAACAATTGGAAATGTTTTGGGAACTCTCTGTCTCCCTGAAGGTGTTTTTACTCTTGTTATTCTAACAAGTTTCTGTGTGATTGACCATTGGTGTGTGAGAGGTGTTCATGCTGTGTCCCATGGGTCTTGCCTCTAGCGATCTGGGTTATAAAAATGGAGGATTTCTCTTAATAAATGGCTTTTCTCTGAAAAAGTTCATGCATTTTTGCCATCTTTCGGACTCTACTGCAGCACTGACACAAGATCATGGCCAAGTTATCTCCTCTGATCCCTCTGGGTGGCCTCCAGCACACATTAACAACTCCAGGGGAGGACTCAGGCCAATGGTTTGTTCACCACCTTGCCCTAAAGGACAAACCCTTACAGGTAAAGGGCCAGACTGCACTGTTTGAACATCAGGAGTTGTTGTTATTCTTCCAGAGAATATGGCCATGACCTCAATGGTCACACAGATGTGATGGGCTGGGGCAGAAAGAGATGTAGTAAGGTATAAGAAACATAATACCTTGTGCTTACGGAGGCTCCCTGGGCTGGTGGGCGTGGAGATCGGGGACTGCTTGGATTTGGGTGTGGACAGCTGGCTGCTGGAGGTCCCGTTGGCTGGCAGAAAACAAGACAGAAGCTGGAAATCAGGCAAGCAAGGGGAAGATCTTTCTCCTTTGGGGAGATGGAAGGTCTCCAAACATTTAACACCATGGTTTATTCATGTTAGGCAGGAGAAAAAAAACAAAACAAAACAAAAACAAGTGAAAAGCATAGCTATAAGCATAACAGCAGGATTTCAGCTGCTCAGGGTGACTGCAAAATACAATGAAATACAAAATAAGTTGAAGGAGCAATATTTCACAGAACAAATATTCACCGAGTCGATCCAAGGCACAGACCACCAGAAAAACAGAAAGACAATTTCTGTGTTCTCAACCAGTTTAAGGGCATGAGTGGAAACCAGAGGCTGAAGATATCCTGAACCCTACACAAGAAATGTCAGATGTCAATTACACACATTAAAAATTAAACAAACAGCAGCCTGGAATGGCCTGGATGTAGTTAGCTCTTGGAGGGATTAAGTGACCAAAGAGCCTGATGGAATTATGGAATTATTCAACTGTAACAGCTGAATCTGCAAATCAGGTACTTAAAATTCATCAAATACCTGAGTGTCTGGAGGAGACTGAAGAAGTGTATAAAGTATAGAGTAAAATGTGTGAATGTTGTATTTTTAAGAGCAAAACCAGCACAGCTCTTGCTGTAATGCCTAAGAAAGCCTCACTCCTCTCCTCTGTTACCTCCTTGTGAGAACAGGGGGGAGCTCAGGTTGGCAGCAAAGGTAGAAGTCAAACAGGTGAGTTCAAACAAGTAAAAGAAACATGTGCTCAGAGCCCCAGGACAAAGGAGGAGCTGCCAGGAGTTAAAGCAGCCTGGATGCAGCAAATTCATGGTGATGTGGCTCCTTCACATCCATCCTTCCCATGCATTTCCTCCTCTGCTGGAAGAGGAGGCTGTTCATCACACACAGCTTTTTTCCTATCACAAATGCACCTTACTGAGGAAATGGATATTTTTAAAAGGTGCTAGAAATAATGATTTATAGATAATTGGGGGAACAGAGTGACCCTTCACCTCCCTATCCCACTCAGACCATTCTTTATTGGTAAGGGGAAAAAAAACTCTTGTGGAAAGGCAGAAGCTGTTTCCTGCTGGCCCCTGCACTGTGCTGTGCCACTCTCCACTGTGCTGCAGCTCTACAAAATGAGCTGCCCTCCAGGCTGGTGGGGAAAAAAAGTGGAGTTCTTTAACTATATGCCAAATAATGAAGGCAATTCAGTAAAAAAAGAACTTGGATCTCTTTCATGTTTTATTTCACTGAGTGAATTTGTGTTTCCTATTATAGAAAATGTGGGGAGCAAGAGGACTGATATAATCTCTATTAGCTAGAATCCATTTCCAATTTCTAAAAGGCCTCTTTCTTTATCTCCAGTTGTCACTGATCCTTCCTAAGCTGAAGAATGCCACCTAACAACTCTGCAAGAAACCCCAATTTCCCTTCCACAAACAAGGAGACTGGAACAACAGCGGAGTCAGTGTGCAGCAAAATAGATGTAATTGCTGCAGGGCAGGACAGAAATTCCCTAATACAATGAGAGTTTTAAGTGCTACAGCAGGGATGTAAATATTTTATGAGCATCAACAAAAAAGCAGATGTGACATCCAAATCAGAAATGGAATGAGAGGGATGGATATCACTGCAAATACAGCAGAATTCTGCAGCAGGAGCAACAATGAAGAAGCCCAGTTTAATTCCCTCTGTCTGCTAATGAAGAATAGTGTTCATAAGCAAACTTGCCTGCATTTCCTTTGAACTGAAATGCAAGAAAATAACAGGAGGCAAAGAGCAGATCCCAGGTGGTGCACAAGGCTGCTGCTCCTCTAAAATCTGCTGATGATTTAGGGTAGCTCAGGATCTCACCTACACTCAGCTATTAGGAACTGTGCTTTAGAATCAGCTTTCATTTCAACTGCTGCTGCCTGGTGGATGTTGCTTTTGTCCCTCTGTCCAAACCCTGCCATTAATGGGCTGAGACTTTCAGGTGCTGCAGCAGCCTCAGAGCCCTGCTCGTGTTCTCCCCAAGCAAGGCAAGTGCAAAGACATTTTCAAATTTCAATTCAGGCACCTGTGACTCTGCCCTGGTTTTAAAAATCATAAGCTCTCCCATCACAGCACATGTTTTTATACAACTGAACCCTTGTATGTCAGTTAGTGGAAGAAAAATTCACGTTTTTATAACAAAGAAAGAATGGCAAGTGACATCATTATCTTCTCTCCTGCATTTCTCCCCTGAGATTTAGCTCTGCCTTTTGCTTGGTTTGACTTCTTATTGGAGCAGTCTGTTAAAGAAATTTTGCCAAACTTCATGCTGACCCTACTCCATTTAAATCTCAGGGATCAGAGCAGCAGCACAGAGACTTCTCTCCTTATGCCCAGTTTCCCTCTGTCATGGGAGGAGAAGGAATTGGATGGTGCCCTGCAGGGATGGTTTAGTGTGGATTTCACTGCTCTAAGCTGTGGCTTTTAGCAAAGCTGACTCCATAGGAAGAAAAACTAAGGCTGGAAATACATAGAAGCTTTGTAACTCCAATTTTGCCAGAAATACACTGGCATTGCTTAGGAAGTGTAGAATTATGGGTTAGGAGGGAAGGGAGAAAGGATTTCCCTTGGGAATATGAGGACTGGGGAGTGTTCCCATCTCCTTATAGCAAGACACTTATTTGCTCTTCATTCATTAATTTAATTTTCATTCATTCATTCATTTAAATGACTGCATGGTAAGTAAAGAGAAAAGCACCATGAAAATGCTTCTGTGGATTAGCTACCTCACTTTTTGGATATCCTGGGAGCTGAAGGGCTCTGGCTGCCCAAAGGAATTGAGTTTTTCACACTGAGGCTGTGACACCTCACTGCCAGGTGAGTTCAGACTCCTCTCACCCAAAAATTTACCTCCAAACCAGCACTGGCATCAGTGCCCAGATATGTCACAATGGCCTTGGAGACAGAAACCTACACAAAAAAGGATTCAGAACCTACAAAACCTACAAAAAGGATACAGAAACCTACACAAAAAAGAACTGGAAAGAACAGAAACAACACAGAACCAAAGAAACTCTGATGACAACCACAGCAGAGTGAAAGGCAACAGAGACAAAAGGTACAAATGGGTGAGAGAGCAAACACAGAGCAGAAACATTGAATATATTTGAAGTAAAACTGCTTTTAAATAGTTTCACAAAAAAATGGGTGAGATTCTGTGGGAAAAAAAAAACAGGTCAGATCATCTTTTATTAATCACACTTCCTTCAGCCTTCTTTGCTTTTTTGAATGTGATAACTTCAAAATCCATCTATATGTAAATATTGATTCTCAAACGATGTGTAAATCCACTTAATTTATTGCCAATTCAATACAAGAATACAAATTGCTATTCTTTTTTCTCTGTGTCCTAAGAAAACAACAGTCTTCTATTTTTTCAGTGCTGAAAGAGTTCAGTGTTTTTTATTCTCATTAAGCAGGACAAGTGCCATTTTTTCCCTTTATTGAAATTACAGGAAAGGACGAAAGACCCTTGTCTGGACAGATTAAAGAAACCTGATTTGCTCTTCATTACTGACCTTAACTCCAGGAACTGGTCATTGTTCAGCCTTTCTGGTTGTTTTAATCTCCCTCTGAAAAGCTCTGCTAAGTGTGTTCATTAAAGCTCATCAGATGAGTCACCATCCTGGGCCTGGAGTCACTCAATCAGTTAAAATCAGGCACACAATAGTTGCCATTTCAGATTAAACTGTGTGTTCATGCACTGAAGTCTGCTTCTGGTGGGAATCAGATGCTTGAGAAGGTTTGAAGCTGTTTCACAGCTCATGCATGAGCTCACTCCCACCTCACTGAATGCTACTTTTGGGGTTTTTTTAAATCAACATCACTTTTCCCACCTTCAATGTGCCTACACATCTTCAGGGTGCATTTGGGATGGTGAATGTGGTTTAGATTATGGCAAGCCTGAGTTTGAGGACAGCCAACAATGGAATCTTGAAGGAAAACTTTATGAATGCAAAATCACCTCAGAGAGAAGTAATTTTTTTAAAAACACAGAATCTTGGCATGTGCCAACCAATTTCACTCTGCCTCTTTATGTAGCTGAAGAACACCCACACACCCTAAACGAATGAACTGCTTCCTGCAGGAAATCCTTCTGACTACTGCCAAGAGACTTTTACATCTCATAATCCCATTTCTACTGATGGGCAACTGTTGTGGGCTGTTCCCATGCAATATCCACCTGGTTAGCATGAAGGTGAAAAGGAATTTCTGGTTTATACCACCCGTGCTGATGCTGTGGGACACCTGAAGTGCAGCTGTGAAGTTCTCCTGGAAATCTGATGTGCTTAATTGGTGATTTGGGCATTTTAGTGAGAGGCCATGTTTGGTTCTCTTTTGGAACAGAACAGACAGGGAGGTGAGAGATCAATCACAACTCTAGAAACTCTCCATGACTCTAAAAGCTACCAGTTACCAGAATTACTGCAATGTGCAGCCCAGCCTTGGACTGAGAGCTGTGCAGCTCTCCAGCTGTGCTGCCAAGCCAGGTGCTACTGGAGAAGGAGGGAGACATTTCAAAAGGTGCAGGCTGCTGCAGCAAATTAGGATTCCCATTTTCCTTCTCTTCTACTACTGAATGAGTGTCTCAGTGTCACATCAATAAACCCATTGCCAGTTCTCCACTTGCAAGGGCACTGTTCTGCTTTAAATAATGATGGGAAGGAGCCACTCCTGACCTGTGCAATAATCACCATTTACTTTGCACAGGAGGTTACTCTCGATCACTCTGTATCTCCAGGTGATGCCTCAGGTTTTAACTTTTATATTTTTCCAACCCTGCCCTGCCCAGTGTCACTCTGCAGTTCCCTGGAGCTTGTTCAGTGCTGTTCTCTCATGCTCACACACACACAACAAAGCCTCTCCAGCTCTCCAAGGACACCCAGACCCTCCTAGGCCCAACAACTGCAAACCACAATCTTGGGGACAGGGGGGCAAGCTTGGGCAAATTCCATCCTTGCCTGGCTTCTGCTTGGGGAATTGATGCTGAGATCCAAGTGGGAAGAACTCGGGAGCTGTCATTGTCCATGTTGGGATGCACTGAGGCAGGAGCCTCTGGAGGCCAGAGTGTGCCTCTGAAGGCCTTTCCAATCAATCCCTCCTTGATTCCTTTATTCCTGTCTGGGCTCTGTTTCTAGGTAGACATTTAAGGCACCACAGGGACCATCTGGGAACACTGTGGGCCTGGATTTCCTGCCTGGGAAATGGAAACATCTTTTAAAATGTTGCTGGGGAAGGAGACTGTGGGTGGGACAACCTCAAGCCACAACTGCACTTCTCCAACCAGGGAATTCCTTCCCAATATTTATTAAGTGCCCCTGTAGCTTCCTGTTTCCAAAATACACCGGAGTTTCCTCTGCAAACACACAGAGCTTGTGCCTTTCCCTTGAGCACAGTAAAATGCAGACACCAAGAAACAATCACTCACCATCTTGGTGGTTACCTGAATCGGCTGGGGACTTGCTGCGGCGCATGGGCGCGGGGCTCTTGGCAGAGCTCTTCTGAGGGGTGGGGGAGGATTTGCTGCCCGTGGCACCTGCTGGGCTCCCCTTCATCACCCGGCACTCTGGGGAAACACAAACACACCTGGTTACAGTGATGCCTTAGGTTTGAACTTTTATATTGTTTCCAACCCTGCCCTGCCCAGTGTCACTCTGCAGTTCCCTGGAGCTCGTTCAGTGCTGTTCTCTCATGCTCACACACACACAACAAAGCCTCTCCAGCTCTCCAAGGACACCCAGACCCTCCTAGGCCCAACAACTGCAAACCACAATCTTGGCAACAGGGGGGCAAGCTTGGGCAAATTCCATTCTTGCCTGGCTTCTGCTTGGGGAATTGATGCTGAGATCCAAGTGGGAAGAACTCGGGAGCTGTCCTTGTCCATGTTGGGATGCACTGAGGCAGGAGCCTCTGGAGCCCAGAGTGTACCTCTGAAGGCCTTTCCAATCAATCCCTCCTTTATTCCTTTATTTCTGTCTGGTCTCTGTTTCTAGGGAGCCATTTAAGTTATCCCCACTGCTCCTGCTGCCCATGGACACCAGGAGTGAAACAGCCACAGGCAGCTCAGTGCCTGGTCCCCAAAGAGATGCAGGAAATACCAAGGGCAAGAGAAAAGCTGATATCATCACTTGTTCTCCAGGGCTGAAAGGAGATTCTTTAAGGGCAGGGCAAACAGGACAGCTCTGCTTCTCCAGAGGAGGTGCTGAGACTCTGTAAGTGTCAGGCTGGCTCCTGGCAGGGTCCATCTCCCTACCTGTGTCCTACCAAACATTTTCTGCCCTTCCCCTTCCCTTGGTTCTCCTGAGCACAGTGAAAATGGTCAACACTGACTTGGGGAACATTCAGGCCAAAAAAATCCAGTTATGAATTTGGTGTAACTCTTCTGTGAAGACCCAGAAATAGGAATGGTGAGTGCCCTTTCTGCAGGTGCAGAAAGCCAGCAAGCAGCTCAGGGTGTGATGTAAATTCTCCAAGTGGCAGATGGGGCAGCTGCCCCAGGAGGCTTTTGCCCAGCTGGAATCAGCCTCTTCTGTCCTCAACAAGCTGCAACTTCTCAGATGCAGAAAGCAAAGGAGACAAAACGGTTTTACAAAGCACATCCTCTGTCCTGGCCACTCATCCCTTTCAGAAAGGTTTGTATAAACGAGCCCAGCAGATTTATGTCCTGGGAGATGTGAGCAGATGAGAACCCCAACTGTGCTTTCTTAAAAAATAAATAGGCCAGGAAGAGTGGAAAATGTAAACATAATCTCCAGGGTCCTGCAGAGGGGAACTGAAATGCTAACAAACCTCCATGTGTCCCAGGATTTCAGGCATGCCTGATCTTCAGAACCAGGCTTTATTTACACTGAGAGCTAACAGAAAAGGAACTTTCCACCCCTCAAGTTATTAACTTAACCCAGTTAAGAAGAAGGCAATAAAAAAGGGATTTCCTTTTTGTCAAATGTTAGCTGGTCCCACCTCATCTCCTCCAACAGCTTGTCCTCACCAAGATGTGAAAAATGTGTGGTTTTTACAGATGTGAATTACGTGTTCCACATGCAGGCAGTTTGTTATGGAAAAGTTCAGCTCAGCTCCACACTGAGGACCCCTGGAATGGATTCCCCAGTGGAATTAAGGCAGCACAGAGCAGATAAATAATTGGTCAACCCAAAGCAAGCTGTCTGACCTAAATGTATGCGTTATTTAATTATATATCAGTGTATCTATGAAAATGTAATTGCCTTAAATTTTTCCCCAGGCTTTCCTCATTCTCAGACAGCCAAGGGTTTGTCTCTGCTCCTTCCAGATGGTTTGAGAGAGAGTTTTGCTCTTGGGTCATGCAGGACAAGAATGTGAGGAGAGGAGGCCTTGTGCTCCAGGGATGCTGCATGGCAAGAATTAAACCCACAGTCAGAATATTTTCTCTCCTGCTAAGTCGATTTTGGAAATCCTAAGTCAGAGGTAGAAAAAGTTGTGGGTTTTTTTCATCAAAAGTACTTGACTTCTCACAGATGATGTCACAGAAAGGCTTGTAGAGGTTCACCACCAATACAGCCCTGATTTTTTATATGTGAAGAGTGGTACTGATGTTGTGAGGGGACTTAAAGAGTGTCAGGCAGCTGTGTTTAGTCACCTGAATTACTCACTAAAAAAAATAAACCTAAAAAGTAAAAATACTTCATGTTACGTCTTTGCAAGAGCTTCCAAATTTATCTTCTTCCCAGGGGAGTAATTCCTTGGAAGGAAACCTGGCTTTGCATTTTCCAGCACAGAAAGGCTGACTCCGAGGAATTCCTCCAGCTCAGCCCTTGGCAAGTGTCAGTACACCAGAGGCAATCCCTGAGCTTTTGCAGGAGGTGGAAACCTGGCTGTGCTGAAGTTGGTGTAAACAGGTCTCTAAATGTCACCAAAGTGTGACATTTCCATGATGCTGAAACCAGTGGGTACAAAAGGGACAGAGCAATGTCATCTGGAAGGTGCTCAGCAGCAGGGATTAGAGGGTGGAAGCTGTGGTGGGCAGCCAGGAGGAGAAAGATGACATAATCCTCTCTTATGCTATTTCTCTTTTTGTTTCCTGATGTCCTGCCAGAGTGAACATAATAACCAGCAATCCTGGTGTGTGTCATCCAAACAGGCAAGAGAAATTTCCCCATGACAGAGGAGATCTGAGTAAGTGACACTCATCTGCAAACCTCTAGGATTTACAGTTCTCCTGGCAGCATCTGACTAGGAACGAGGAGAGGTGATGGGTGTACAATGGGAAAACAGCTCTGAGCTTCCTCATCTGCTTCCTGAGAGCTGCAAGGCTCCCCTGAAAACACCTCTGGGACCTGCAGCTACTCAGTGCCTTCCCAACAGCAATTTTGGCTTCTTTTTGCCAGAAAAATCCAAGCTGGAAAAGTGAGCAGTGACCAGAAGTGTAGGCAGGGAGCTGGGCTTTCCATCCAGTTGTTCTGCCAGGGCTGCATCCAAACTGTTTTCCAGCGTGGAGCTCCCTGTGGAGCTGACTCAACTGCTGAGTGGTAAAAAACAATGTGAAGCTCAGGTTACAGATCACTTCTCCAGCCTGACACAGGCTTCATTCTCTGCCTGCAAAGTCTCAGCTGAACCTTGGAAACTCTCTCTGAATTACCCAAGACCATCAGATGGGTTCATCTGGAGTACACAGGTCAGAAGAACCAGCACTAAAATAAAATCAGGCTTGCAAAGGAGTAATAAAAGCCACGGTGTTTGAAGATTAGAGGCTGCTTGACTTCCTGGCATCCAGCAAAAATCCTATTTGGTCCTCAATGCTGAGCCAGTTTGCAGCATATAGGACAGGATGTGTTCCTCATACAGCACACCTAGAGCTTTGGGAAGTGAGCCTAGGTGCTTGAAGACAATATTTTCTTTAGTTTAAATGGTCAAAGTGACATTAATTTCCTATTGCTGCACTCACTGGCACCTGCAGACAGGTGGGCACAGTTGCCAGGTGGGGTGGGTGGTTAAGTCCTACAAGCAAGCTCTGTACATTCTGTAAAATCAAAGATTTCATGGCTTAATTGATCATAGATACTCACATTATTCCAGACTTCTGCTGGCAGTGGTAACAAGGAAAAATAATGGTGCTGTCCCAGTCATGTCCCCCAAAAAGGGAATTATTGCCCTGCTGTTTGAATCAGCAGAAGTAAGCAGTGGAAATATGATTATTTTTTAATTGTTGCTTGTTCCCATTTTTAATATGCATATGTCTATGTAAGGATGATTAGTTCTCAAGAAAAATGAATATATCTGACTGTGACTGGAGAAAATTGAAAGTATAAACACTCTCAGATTTTGCAGTGAATGTCAAAATGATGTAGGAATTAATTTATTCCGACTTGGGCTACCTCAGTCAGTATTTGCCTGATTATAATATCTGCTGACTGGGTAAATCTCACAAAAAGATGTTAAATTCCACGTACTGGGTCATAAAAACCAGAACAAAAGCATGCAGCATTATTATCAGATACAAGCAAGTGAATGGCAATCAAATAAAACCACAGTGTGTGTTTGATGTTACCACTTTCATCCAGGGAAAAGTCATCCTGTGCATAGCGGAATTTTTCTGGACCACAGGCGATAAACACATCATCATCCCCAAAGAAATCGTGGAGACAGGTCACCTACAGAGAGAGCAAAGTCATTCATTTTATTTTTAATTGGCAACACCCCGATGTGGCTCAGCTTTCACTGGAGCAGAATGGGGCTCAGCCTCTCTGCTCTTCCCCCATCCCACCTCAGCGTGGTCCTGCTTTCCACAGGTGCTCCTCACACAACTTCCCTGGGCAGTTCAAGTGTGACAGAGTTATTAAAACAAAGAGGAAAAAAAAACCAAACAAGTCCCTTGCAACTCCTAGGAGGTTTGGCATTTCCCATGCAGCTGACAGGAGGCAGCAGTCACCCAAAGGAATGACACAGCTGCTTCTAAAATAAGAGCAGAGGTGCCCTCATGTTGGCACTGCTCATCCTGGGGAGTGTCTTGGTACCTACAGAGCCTAAAACTTCAAAGGACCACTGGGTGTAAGCACAGAGGTAGAGATGTGACTCCTCCTGAGCAAGCCTGATGATAAATGTTAAAGCCAAAAGGTCTATCTGGGCTGTTGGTGGAGAGCCCCATAGTCTGACAGGACAACTTTCCCACCCCAGCACCATTTAAATCCACAGATTTACTGTAGGTGTTGTGCCACCTCTCCCTCACTGAGTGCCTTGCTTCTCTCCTTTTGCCACCCTCAGTAGGAAGTTTTATCTTGCAGTACCCAGAGCCCCAAACTCTGCCTTGCACTGCCACATCAAACAGAAACAAAGCACAAGATGTGGGAGCTCCAGATCCACTGATTTAATCTGAGATCTGACACCAGGGAATTTGGAAATGTGAAAATGCATTCAGGTTGCTGGGAGGAAAGTTTAAAACCCCATCAGGCTGGGAGTTCCTCCCCATATTCAGATCTCAGTGGCAGAGATCTCCAGTTTTCCACAGATGATGGACTTGTTTTAACAATTCCCAACAATATCCTGATATCCCAGCCATGTACTGACCAAATCTTGTGTCAGGAGCAGCAAAAATGATCATCTGCAAGCAGCCCAGTGTGGAACAGCTCCAGCAGAGCCAGCCTGGGGCAGCCCACACATCTGAGCACCCAGCAGAGCCCAGGGTGGCTTCCCAAAGTCCCATTTCTCCAGGAAACCATTCCAAGTGAGCACAAAGTCAGCATGGATGTTTATAATGGAGGAAAGAGGCTGAGAACTGATGCTGATGATCAGTGTTTTACCATGTCTGGGCACCAGAAGGGACTGGAGACAGCACTGGAAATAAGCACAGGGAAACTCACTGGAGGCAGAGCTGAATTTCTGTATCTACTGATCTCTTGGAGCTGGACTGTGAAAAGTTAATTTCAAGCTCTAATAAATCAACTCTAAAGAAGGTTTTTGGCTATCTTAATAAGGCTCAGTATTTCACACTGGTTAGTATAATGTGTAATTAAAGCACTGCCTGTGAGTGCCAGCACTGGTTACAATGCCAGACCTTAGTGAAAAGCCTGGTTTTTCACATTGTCATGGCTTTCAAAATGGAGCAGGCTGAAATCTGCCGTGGCTTTGATCAGAGTTAGAATCTTCTCTGCTAACTCTGGTGAATTCCTATTTCTGATTGCCTAAAATTAGATTGAAAATAGCTAACTCTATCTATAGAGAATTCTCCCAAAGAAAAGATGACATTTCAAACCAGCACTTGGTATTACAGCCCTCCCCTGAGGATGTGTGGCACTGATTCATTTGCAAATAATTGGGTTTGGCTCAATACACAAGTTCCCATCTGAATGCTAAGTACTACACTTATGCCACTGAAAAGACCCGTGGGTTGCTCTGCTCCACTCTGCAGTCAAATCCCTGATCTAAAGTTGGATCAAAAGGCTTCAAAAATTTCCCAGCCTTTTGCAGGAAATCAGAAAGAACCCACAGATGCTTTTGTTGTCTCCGGGTCAGAAGCCCAAGTGTGAATTTTGTCCTTGACTGCCCACAGCCACCCCAAGCAAAAAGGAAGTCCAGGCAATCAAGAAAACCTTCAGATCCAAGGGTCCAAACACGATGGGAGAGATCCCAGAGTGCCCAAAGACAGGAACCTGTCAAGCAGAGATACTTAGAATTCACTTTTCTGCATTCCTGTCCCTTCAGAGAGCAGGTTAGGGTATTTTATAGTCAGGAACAGCTGAGCACTGGACGTGGGTAGTGAGTTAGATAATCTACTTGCTGAACTCCGAATATTCAGGAAACAATAACTTCTGGATTTGCCTAATTTGCTCCTTTTTGGTTTCCTGTTGCAGCTCCCACTATTAACAGCTCACCACAACATAGCAGAAAGGACAGCCAAAACCCAACCCCTCTCTCCCTAAACATTGCAAAATTCAGAAAACAACTGATGTCCACTACGATGGGGCCACAGCTCTGCTGCTAATGTTCACCACGTGTGTGGCATTTTCTGTTTACCTTCTGTTTATTCAACTCCAGCCCTTGATCATTGCTCTGTGTCCCTGAAACACGTCCCAGATGGATTCCTGTCCACGGGAAGTCGCTGGAGTAAACTTTCTTTGGGAAAACAAGAGACTTCACTGCTGGGTCTGAGAGCACCAGAGCCTGAGCTTGTCAGAGGGGTGTGTGGAAGAAAGAAACCCAGGAGAAAGCCCTGGATATGCTCATCCCTGAAGGACATGGAGCTGGGAAGTGAGACCATAACTGGTTTGAGACCTCATTAACCAGTATGGAATATTTAAGGGTTGTTCGTGATAGGCAAGGCCAAACCTCTACATGCATTAACATTGTAGAGGCTGTTAGTGACGCCCAAATAATATTTTTGGTCTTCTCTCCATTCTTCAGAAGTCTTTTTTCTCATGTTTCCTCAGTTTAAACAAATAAATAAATAAATAAACACATAAATAAATAAATAAATAAAAGCTGTACAAGTCTCCCCCCACCAAGCAGTGTGAGCTTTTTCAAAGAATACATTCTGCTTTAGCTTACTCTGATCTACCACTCTCATTATATCCAATAATTCACCTGGAACACCATGAAAACCCTTAAATAAGGTTCGTATCAACAAAAAAATTTATCCCAGATGATAACCTGAGAATAATTTTTTTTTAAATGCTGCAGTTTGCTTTTAGTTATAAATTTATTAAAGCACAAGACAAACCCCAATAGCAGCCAGATAGTGAAAGGACCAATGCTGCCACTTGAAAATGCTGATTTTGTTGGTGACTTTTGCCATTCACCCTCAGCAATGACACCAGGAACCAGCAAAAATAGGAAGATTTTGTGCTTCTGCAGTTTTCAGTCTAGAAGCATTTTTCATCTATAACAAAAATTAAACTTGTGTATGTAACTACTGTAGACAAGATAAACAGCATTGATTTCCAAGCATGCCTTTGTTTAAGGGAGGATAATATTTAATTTGAAATTCAGGATTGAAAAGACAATATTGACTTGGGAAAGGATCATACTGCATTAAATGTTTGCTCTCCAATTCCTGTAGCTCAAGCAATTCCAACAAAGGAAATCATATCTTCACACTCCAGTCGATGAGGCACGAATTTATTTCTTACAAAGTCATTATTTCTAATAGATCTGATGGTAGCATTTTTCTTTGCCAAGGTTTGATCTTTAAAAGCCTTTATAATATATATTATGGAAGAAATAGAAGGTTGTAGAGATTAGTTTGCAATTCTGTAGGTTTTCCTTGTTAAATTAAATCCTTCTCTGCTTGTATGAGGAAAAGCTTCCCTGAGAGGACAATATAGCTGGGATTTCTGCAGTGACAGTCCATCAGTGTCTGCTGCAGCAATTTTAATTGCAGAAAGGAAAAGCTACAGCCTTGTGAGAGCTGCTGAGCCCCTGCTTCATTTTAATACAGCACTTGTAGGACTAAGCATTTTTCAGGATTTTGACAAAATGGAGCTTTCCTCACACACATCCCTGAATGTGAGCTCAGAGTTTGCTGCGATGCCCATGATGGTACAGACAGAAATTCTGAGTTCACCTCGAAGAAAGGAGCAGTGAAGGGACAGGATCTACACTGGCACAGCTCGGAGTAACTGTGTATTCCCACCTTCCTCCAGGAGGCAGCAGCACTATTTAGAAACTGTAATTTATTAATAAATAAAACAATTAAAAAAGAATAAGAAATAAAAAAGCCTGAAGACTTCAGCCTTAGCCTGAATCAGCCAGCAATGCAGAGCCTGGGGTGCTGTGAAGGGTTGGGATTACCCAGCTCCTTTTGCCCCCCATCATCCCCTCACTGTCCCCCACAGGTGATGAGCTCCTCACTGTCACTCCAGGACAAACGTGGGCACAGCAGTGACACAGGGTGAACTGAACTGTCCCCTCCATCTTTCAGAGAATTGTCTTTTTCAGTCAGAAAATGTTTTTATTTTTAGCTCTCTCCCTCAGTCATAATGATTTTGTAAACCCCTCCCCTTTAGGAATTCAGGCAGCAGATCAGCGATAGCAGAACATTGGTAGCTTCAGAGTCCCCACATTTCTGCAAATCTAGTGGTTATGCTCAAAGAAAACAGATCTCCACTTGCTTTCTTTAAAACATCACAATTCTTTAGCTTGTAGGTTCCAGAGATCAGAACAGGGGGAAAACTCTCTGAAACAGCTTCCTTTAGGGCCAAAAAGACTACAGAAGACAATTGTGTGCCATACACATGTGAAGCCTGTAAGAACAGAGCTGAATTAAGACACACTCTTCTTTCCAAGGCTGCTTTTTGTAAAACTGAACACATCCAATCATCTCTTAGCTGAAGACAATTATTGTATTTTAGCAATTAATGCATTTTATACAATTAATATATATGCTCCTGTCCTTTCTCTCTCAGCACTAATCTGAGCAAGTCACACCAGCAGCCAGACAGGCACCAAGAGTTAACTGAGTTGAGAATGTCACTCAAATCTCTTTAAACTGTTTTAATCCAGCAATCTGATGGATTTATTTATGCTCCAGGACCTGTACTCCAAGTCAGACTGGCAGTGGCCTGCCTGTTTCAGGTCTGAGGAGCCAAAGTCCTAAATGACAATGGCAATTGTGCTTTATGATGTGTCATTTGGGTGTTTGCAGTCAGCAGAGCACAGTGCAGAAACCAAACACACCCAGACTGACCCCACAGAAAGATTCAGAAGGGATATGGGAATTGATGAACAAGGGTAGTAAGCTCTCCACCACACAGCCACCAAAGAAAAAGATTTCAGAAGACTGAAGGGTTAAGGGAATGCAATGGAAAATAAAGATGTTGGTATTGGAATGCACAGCACTTAATACATTTTTCTTTTTAACAGTCTGAAGCCTGAAAGCCTAGAGCAGACACTGAATTGATTTTCATTTTATTAGATTCTGGTTTCCTGCATTTAAAAATAAGAGATGTTTGGATTCAATTATTTCTTTAAAGTATGCACACACCCACTCAATAGATTCCACATTTGCATTCACAGAAAGAGAATTACTTAACTGCTTTTCTGAAAGAAATACTGCTTAAAATTGATAAGCAATAAAAAGAGGAGCAGGAAAACCACAAATATTAACATTGCAAAATGGACTCAGAGCACTCCTGCATGCCCAGCCTGTGCCACACAAATATTTTAATTGCACTTTGGGGAGCCCTTCTCTGAGCTGCCCAACACTGAGGGAAGGGGCCTCTGTCACCTCTTCTTTCATCTCTGTGCCCCTGGGCCACCAAACACCCACAGGGAGACCTGGCCAGACCATGGCCATGCTGTCCCCTCACTCCTGTGTTTGCTGTGAAGGGCAGGAAAAGTCACCTCTGCCATCTGGGTTTCACTGTGACCTCTCAACAGAAACACAGAGAGATTTTTCCATTTCTTCATGCATTATTCAGAGATCTCAATTTCTTCTTGTATTCACAGAGAGCATTCAGGCCTACCTACACAGTTTGATTGAAACAATCAAATTCTCCTCTCCTCTAGAGGTTTTTTTCTTCCTTTCTCACCTACAGAAGAGAAAGTTCTGGGCAAGTCAGGATGATCAAGTGTTTTCTTTGATTCAAGAAGGAATCTTTACACTTTTTTGTTGCTGAAAAATGCAGATTTCTTAATTAATCTGTATAACCCCAGCAGGTTGATCATGAGTGCTTTATGCCCACTTTATGAGACAACTAAACCAGAGTAGGGACACCAGCTCCTGAACAATATGCATTATTTCTAGGATAAGCATTTGTGATGCTTATTTAAGTGGAATAAGAAATATTCATGCATGCATGTCCACAGCAGCTTGTAAGAGTTCATGCATGAAGAAATGCTGCTCTCAAGGGGCTGCAGCACACGGTGCCTGTTTATTTAAGTACTGGAAAGGGGTAAGTTTGAAACAGAATGGAACAAAAAACAGGAGAGTGGAAGGTCAATAGCCAAGCTCCCCAGTAGGAATGGTGAAGCTGAATTTTAATATATCTGATGAATTAGTGGCGCTTCCAAACTGTGTGAAATCCAATTAGCCTCTGGAAGAAAGGTTAGTTTGTTATCCCCATTCCTTATACAAATGGAGGAGACTATGAAACAGAAATTCAGGCTGTTGATTCTTTTTAACCAGAAGAAAGGCTTGCTCTTGCATTCATGAGGGTATTACGCTGAGGATAAATGTGTTGTGAAGTTTGGGGGAACAAAGAGCACAGCCATCCAAAGCAATATATAAAACATTACCATTTCTCCAGTCAGAAAAGCATAAAACGAGGAATTCTGAGTGAGAAATTGACTTTGAAAGGAAAGATTGCCAGCACAAATAGCCCCAGAACAGGTAGCACTTAGGAATTAGAGAAAACTGAATCCTAAGCAGGATCCTCTCATGGCTCTTGAGAGGAAACAGTTTTGGATGACAGAAGAGCATCAGCAACTTTGGAAGTAGCACAACTGCATAGCCAAGGTCAAGCAAAACTACTTGAAAGGGGAGTCTTGAATGTAGGGACACAGGGAGACTGTCATGGTGAGGCTGGAATATCCACTAATGGGATTTCCAACTCCAAAAAACTCCTAAAATCAGTAGCTGTTGCTGATCCTATGGTGAACATTTTCATAAAAGGGAAAGGCTGTTGTTCAGCTTCGTGCAGGTCTCTCTCGAATGAGGCACTGAGAGCGACGAGGAGACTTTGGGAAATAGATCCTCTCCCTGGTTAAAACACAAACACAACACACTGTGTCAGGGTGGAGTGGTTTGGACAAAACTGATGTATTTGTGCAGTTCCATTTTCCAGGGATAAATCCACCATCTTTCAAGCCACCCGTTCTGCCTAACTGCTGCCCAGCACGCAGGCGTGGAAGGAGAGGGCAGCATCCCAGCACGGGCATTTCCAGCAGAATAAAGTTCTGGCAAAATGGAGATTACACAAAATAGCTGTATTTGCTCCTACAAAGCCTCTGTGACGTGGTGTAGACACAAGAGAAAATTCTGTCCTCAACAGTTACCCAGAGTGACAGAGGAAATGACATGAAATACGATTTATTTTCCCTGTAACACGTGGGTGTGTTTTACTCGCCGAGGCAGCCTCTCTGAGAAATGGAGTTATTTGAGGTTGTCCTGTGTCCTGCTGACATCAGTAACTTCCTTCCAAGGGAAAAATGAGTGTCAGACTTGCCGTTTTTATCAGTGCATCAGGAGAGCTCGGGGACATTTCGGTTCAAGTCAGGCATCAGCACTCCTTTGAAGGAACAGATTTTGAGCTGGCTGTGTCTCTCCTGGCACAGCAGCACACTGACACACTTCAAGAGGGACACCCTCGTCCTCCTTGGCACTTGTGGTGGACAGAATATGTTGATTAGGATTGAGTAAATCACAATCATAAATCTAAAAGACACAGCGGCCTGGCCTTGTTTGGCCTACGTAACCTTCTTTTCAAGAGTGGGTAATAAAAAACAGAAAAACCCAACAAAACACAATAAATCAGGAAAGTAACAGGGAAAAAATGCTTCCCCTCCATCTTATTTGGTACTTTGGGAAATGTTTTTGGCCTCATCTGTGCCATCCTGGGCTGGCACCCCAATAAGGACACTGCTGCATGGGCTGTGGGCCCCAATCCTTGGGGGCCTGGGGCACAGGGACAGGTTTTGCCCCTCTGTTTAGTACATCTGTAAAATCCTCCACACTCCCTCATGGAGGGAGATGCTGAGGAGTTGATATTTTTACTTCCTGCTATCAACCTTAATGGGAAAAAAGACACCGGTGTGAAATATTTCGGCCTCCAAGTAATTCCTCCTAATGCACCTCCAAACCTGGTGAGGGACAAACTGTCCTCTCCTCCAGCAGCATAAATCCATTCACAGCCTATGAACACAAGTCAGCCTAACTGTTGAATTACATGAGAAGATGTAACTGGTCTGTGCCTAATTAACACTGGCTTTGCATTTCATCTCGCTCAGAGCATCAGTGGTGTTGCTCAATTCCTTAAATACTCTGTAAAGGTTCCTAGAGGCATTTTGACTTGCTAAATTTCAGTGTTTGCCAGGATCTTTATCACAGTGTTAATTCTGGAGATTAATGGGAATTAAAAATGGTGGCCTTTAAAAATTAAATTGTAACAGATGCTACATGAAATCTAAAGGAAAGTAACAATTGTTATCAAGCTGTTCTTCCAGGGAGCTAAAATTTCTTCCTTAATTATAATTCTGAACCTGTTCTTTATGTTTTGGGAGATATCTTGAATTTACAGCAAATGCATATCCCCTCCCTATCGAAAGAGTTTTGTTTTCGCCCTAATTTCTGTTAATCTTTGAATAAAGCTATTATTTTTTTTTCTAATTAACAGGTCTTTTCAGCTCAGCTGACAGCAAATAGAGTAGTGGAAAATTCAGCATTATGTCCTGAGCTAAACCATATTAGGGTAAAAATTAACAGTGCTAAGCAGGCTGGAAGATAAAAATACATTGTATAGCACAGGTAGCAAGGTTGCTCAAATGGATGTCCCAAAGCCTTTCACATGGAAATACCTTTTTTTGCCTTTTTTTGAAATGTATTTCATCCCTTCCACGTCTGCAGGACCAGTGACAGGTTCTAGCTTAGTCTGCAGCAACGTTAATGGAATAATTGATGCAGGAATAGTGAAATAGATGATGTGTAAAATGGCAGGCTGCATAATTGTCTGGAGTGAGTTCAAGTATTTCTGCAGTGAAAAATTGTCCTGTTTTACACTCCCATCACGTCTCCTTGCTGCTGCGTGGCAAGCAAATTTCATTTGGAGATGATCCCAAGATGCAGTTGATTTACTGGCAGGATTCCAGGAGGCAGGAGGTTAAAACCTTCTTACCCCAACTAAACAGCACCTGGGAGAGGCATTACAGGGTTCACATTGGTTTGGGGAGAAACCACTCAAATTACAGCATGGCAATAAACACAGAGCACATCAGGGTGGATCTGTGCCATTGGGCAGTGGCAGAAGAGCACCTGGTTAGAGATAAAAAATATTACTTTTTAATATTTGATCTTTCATTTTTTTTTCAGGATAAAATATCATGTGAGGGTAGAAGGGGGAATGGAAAGAACAGGAGTTTTTAAAATTATGATGTGATTAATTTCTGCCCCTGTGAAACATGCAGGAACCATTACATTTGCATGGCGTTTCTCATCAAATCAGTTGTAGACTACTGAAGCAATTAGAAACTAATTGCTATGAAATTCCCCCAAGAGATATATGATGGAAACAGGAGGTGGCCAGAGACTTACAAGCAGGAGTGTATCTGTTTCTCTGCCAGTCTCTAAGAAACAGCACATTCCACTCCTGGAATGGTGCAGAGGTGACTGCACGAGCTCACAGATCAGCTCTCTGCAGATGGTTGCACACACTGACATTCCCTTTGTGCACTCTCGGGGATAATTGGGTATTGCTCTGCTTGTTTGAAGCACAGAAAGGATGCATCTGGATTTTTAACTCCTCCGTCCAACTGCTGCATGAATTCATCAGCTCTTCACCTATCCTTCGCTCTCCGGCTCTTCCCCAGCCCTCACCCCAGAGATTGAGTGTCGTGTCCATGATAAATGGAACTTTTCTGCTGGTGTGAAGGATGCCAGCCTGGCATCTGCCACGCAGTGCTTCCCTCTCCTGCCACAGACCGGCAGGAATTGGGCTGAGCTGGTCATTCCCACTGGCACTCTGGTGTGAGGCAGTAATGAACACAGGGAGCACCCCAGAGTGGTTTCCACCTTTGCAGGGGTGGATATTGAAGGTTCTTTCTTCCCCTGACCCTTCCTGCTGATCCTCACCTCTGCAGAAAAGAGTTTCTTGTTCCTTGGCAGGTTTTGAGTCGGCTTCTGATCTCAATTATGCACTCACCAGCCCTTGGTCAAAGCATTCTGAGTCCTCTTTGTGGCTGTGGAGGTCAGTAACTTTGCAGCTACAGTTAAACAAAAGGATGTTAAATAACCCTTTGTTAGGTTCAGCAAAGCTGACACATTAATATCCACTAAAATATGCAGGTGGGGTATTTTTTTTTGTTTTGTTGTTTCAGGGTTTTTTAATTTTGTTGTGGATGCTGAGAAAGAACCAAGGTTTGTTTTCTGTTCATGATGGGAATGCTGCTCGTACATAAACTGATAAGTAGGCATTGCATAGAGACTGAGGGTCCAGTTGTGAACAGGAATGTAAATAGAAGGGCCAAAACCACACTGACACACAAGGCTCATGGTGCAAATCCACTGAAGAATTCCACAGGGCATCAATCGGGCTTTACTCCCTGATTATACTGACAGCACTTCTGAAACTTTGTATTTTTAGTTTTTCCCCCTCCAATGTTTTACAGCCTCCCTTTGCTGCCTTCCCCTTTCATCTCAGACCCAGATCATTTCTGACAGGTAATCCAGCAATATCAGCCTCTCTCTCCCGTGGCAATCTCCCTCCCCTCAGTGGTGTGCTTTCAATTTGCTCCAGCACTCTCATAAACATCCAGCACAGACAGCCAGGACTAAGCTTTTTTAAGAAACACTGAATGTCTGCAATTCCAGTTGGGTTCAAGAACCAGGGAAACACAGCATTTCTGACTCACAGGATAGCAGGAATAAGAGAGAGGTAATTGTAACAAAACCAGTGTTATGTTTTACTTGGTGTCTCTGCAGAAATCATGTCCAGAATATGTATTTCCATCCGGAATATGGTGCTGGAGTTCACTAAAATGTTACTGTGCTAAAACAACTGCACTTTTCCTTTCTCTTATTTTCCACTGTGTGCCCAGGCAGTGAAACATCTGTAACCAAATAAGGCAACACACGAGCATCCTTAAAAAAGAATTAGGGAATCATGTCCTGACAATTAACATGCTGGTGCAGTCAATTCCTGGAACATCAACTCAGCCATGATATTGCACACTACAATGGCTTAACAAGCATTTTGCTTTTGCTGTCTTGAACTCAAACATGCCGAAGTAATTTTAAAATCTTGACACTCTTCTCCCTTTGTAGTCCAGGCTAAATATTTTGTTTCTTTCCTCAAGAGAATACATAATCTACACTATTGTCTTGTTTTAGTTCCAAGGCAGCCTTCTTAGACAAAAGAAAAATATTGGCTGCCTAGGAAATCTGCCTGAGATAATGAATGGTACATTTTCTTTGCAACTCCTTTTCACTTCTTTGTAATACCAAGACAAGTATTAAATTTGCTTATCCAAGCTGACTTATATTTCAATTTTTATTGAGAACTCTGCTGTCCCTGTCCCCTGGTTATCTGATCTGGTCCCGCAGATCCACCCATTGTCCCTGGGTGTGTTTGATTAAGTCACAGTTTTATTTAGCTGGGTTCTGACCATGGAAATCCCACCTTGGGCACACACAACGTGTCTGGGCTCCTGCCAAGAGCAGGACTGTGCTGCTCAGGAGTCACTGGGAGAGCAGGGGGAAGCTCTCCAGGTTGTTGTGTGCAAACCAAGCTCTTCTGGCCACTACTCTCTCAGTGAGATGCTGTTTTGCACCCAGACTGTATCAATATCCATTTATTTAAGGACTACCAGGTGGTCATAGAACAATGTACCAAGAATACATTGACCCATAACAAAGAGTGCATTTTTATGTTATTTGGCTATTACATGTAAAAGTTTCCAGTCTTTTCCAGAATGGATTTTTTTTGTCTCTTCAGGATGCAAATGGAAGTCTGAGAAGTCTTATGACCTGAGCCTTTGTCTTTGCAATCCCATTTAAGGTGCCCATTTAATCCCATTTCAACTCACCTATATTGAATTAGAAATAAAGCATCTCAACTGTAAGCTCTGCCACTGTGCCCCTGTAGCTGACTCCAATTCTGCATTAAAGGGATGGGTCTGAAGAGCCCTGAGGTGCTTTTATTTAGTCCTCTGCAGCTCATCTAATGATGAGGGAGGTCCCAGAATCTGGGGGAATTTGGGGTTTACCCTGGTGAGCAGCACACCCAGGGAGAATCAGGAGCAGCTCTGAGCCCTCGACATGAGATCAGCGCTTGAGAGCTGCTCCTGGAGCCCTGTGCGGGGCACAATTTAAGCACTGTTGATGCCTTAAGTTTTAACTTTTATGTTTTTCCAACCCTGCCCTGCCCAGTGTCACTCTGCAGTTCCCTGGAGCTCGTTCAGTGCTGTTCTCTCATGCTCACACACACACAACAAAGCCTCTCCAGCTCTCCAAGGACACCCAGACCCTCCTAGGCCCAACAACTGCAAACCACAATCTTGGGGACAGGGGGGCAAGCTTGGGCAAATTCCATCCTTGCCTGGCTTCTGCTTGGGGAATTGATGCTGAGATCCAAGTGGGAAGAACTCATGACCTGTTGTCCATTTTAAGATCCACTGAAGCAGGATCCTCTAGAACTCAAAAGTGTACATCTGAAGGCCTTTCAAATAAATACCACGTTTTTTCCTTTCTTCCTGTCTGCTCTCTGTTTCTAGGGAGCCATTTAAGGCATCACTGTGACACAGCTACTTTGAAACAAACCATGAGATACAAAGAGCAGCTGCATCCCACGCTGTGGTGCCTTGGGTACAAGTGACAAAAAATGCCATTCAATGTAAAATTTCTTTGTACTCGATTTAATTTGCAGTGTGCTGATGAGAACTTGGTTTAGTTGTTTTGTTTCGTTTTGTTTTTGTTTTTTTTTTCAGCAGGTAGCACCACAACAACACACAAGCAAAGGCATCCAACTTGAATTGTGTGTATATATTCATTCTGTTGTAATTTCCCACTCACGGTTACAGCCCCTAATAAGATGAGTATTGCTCTCTTGTTTGTGTACACAGCCTGGCCTGACGTTTGGGGGTTAATGAATGGTAGCAAGTGAAAGCATGAAAAGAAAATTAGCAATGCCCAGAGCAACTCACTTTATCAAACTCACCAGTTTATAGGATTAGCAATGGATTCTGTGCAAATCTCTGCTATGGGTATTACCAACAAAATCTATGCCAATTAGCAGTAACAGTGCAGATTATTTGGGAAGAGCACTGACAAGAGTTAAAAGCTCCCTCTACTTTCAAACTATGTTGTTGGGGCATCCATTTCAAGCATTCGAGTCCACTTAAAAGATTACTTTTACTCATCTCCCAAGTGCTATTTGATTTCTTACATGTATTCATGGCACTGTTGCCCGAGGCAGTGAAGAAGGATGAATTGTTCCTTTCCTAAGATAAATCTTGCTGTCTCAAACTTCTTTGGATTCAGGTCAGGCTGCCCTCAGCAGAACCCCACACGTGTTGCATCCTGCACTCCTCTGCAGCAGATGTGATTCTGACCACACAGAACCCACTGGAGAAATCCCCTGATGACTTCAAGGGGGATCAGGCCCTAAATCCCCATGGCAATCAAGGACCTGAGGGAAAAAATTCCAGGGATGTGCTGGTAGGTGCCACTTGAGCAGCAGCAGAGTTCAGCCTGCCTCCAGCAGAGGAACATTGCTGATGGCTCCTAAAACCTGCAGTTTTCCTGTGGGCATCAGGTCAGCAAATCCACGTACAGATTCCATTGATAATCAGATTAGAAAAGGAAAACTTCATGGAAGGTGGATTTTCCCATATGCTCAAACCTACAGGACAGGGACAAGGCTCAAACCAGTGCCACTGCAGATGAAACACCCCTTGGAAAGGCAGGTTTTTGGGGGGGGAGGGCCATTTGTTCTGCTTCTCTACAACCAAGTTATAATAAATCAATGAACTTCCAAGACAGCATCCTCTCATCCCTGCACAGGGGATTATTCAGAGCCCCAGGGGATGTGTGGGCTGGTCCCACTCTGCAGTGACGAAGGTGGCGAGTTTGGTCTAATTTCACACACACATATGCCACAGAAACACTAATGGGTTTTTGCTCTAAAACAGTTGATAATCTCCCAGCCAGTTTATCCTGAAGAAAAGCTGGTTAATAGAACTAGGTATTTACAACTGTGACAATTACATGGAAGCAATTTGTGTGCGGACATAATTATGTTTCTAATGAAGATTAACTTAAATTAAATGCTTTTAATTACAATTTGCACTGCCTTTGGCTATTGTGCAGACTGTATTCTGACATTTCTGCCTCACCAGACATGAGATTTATGCTTTGCTGTGTCAAAGCTGACCATAATTATTGGCGGATATTTGATGTCAGGGGCTGCTGACATTGCAGAAGGGCTCAGTGCTGGAAACCACAATGTGGAAGGATCAGAGATTGAACCTTTCAAGAGCTATTTGCTCAAACTCCTCTGATAACACCCATCTGCCTTTGTGATTGCAAGTTCTTCTACCTGTCTGCTCCAGATTTCTCCAGAAGAAGAGGGAATGTTGATTTTTATTTCAGGAGGAGCATGTGGAAGCTTCCATATCTGCAATATTTGCTGGAGTCTCTTCTTCTTGACAACTATGGGAGCCCAGCTTACATATTAGATCCAAATTTGAAAAAAATTAATTCCAAAGGGTCCTTAGAGGCAGCATCTTCATTATTCAGAAAATCTTGGCATGTAAACTCCACCTACCAGCATTCAAAAGGAATGAGTGATCAAAGCCAGATTACAAATTCATTAGTGATTAATCTGTTCAGGAAAACCTTCCCTGGTGCCTTGCAGAAATATGATAGTAATATGATTAATAGTAATAGTTACAATAGGATTATGGCCAAAACCATAAACAGCTACTAAGAAACATAACCAGAGGAGCCTTGGAGTTTCCTTCCTAAAGAGATCTTGTTTGGTGGAGATGTATTCAGAGCTCTGTGTCCTTCCACTGTGGCTGGAGACCTTTACAAGCCTTAACACCACATTGAAGAGGTGGCAATAAGAGACCTCAGCACTGGAGATGCATTTCACTGCCAGAATTGCAGTGCCTTGCCTCCCTTATGCCCTGTCCAACTCTTAATGTCTTCAATAAAATTGAAGATGACATAAGGCAGGGCAGAACTTACCCCAAGGCTTCCCCTTTTGGGGTTTGCCTCGTTCTTTTCTCTCAGTGTGTTGGAATGGGAATGAGTTACAGACAATATTTTCATCTCTGCTCCCTTCTTTCTGTAAAGACTGTCACAGAAACATTTCTCACTGTGGGCACACGGGACACACTTCACCTCCAGCACAGCCCTGGAGCCTGCATCAGCACCTTGTCCTTCCCCAGAGGGCTGTGGCAGCCTCCTGCCTGCCCTCCTTGTGAAGGGGAGATCACAAGGTGCTAAATCCCCCTTTAAAGCATAGTCTCAACAGAGAGAAGGAGTGGTTTGTGCAGTAAGAAACATAAAAACACTACAAAAAAAAAGGTTACAGTCTGATTTCCTCCTTAAGAAAGAATCACAGAATGGTTCAGGTTGGCAAAGGACCTTAAGATCCTTGAGTCCAGCCACTAATCCAGCACTGCCAAGGCCACCACTCAGTGGAGAATAATGCTCATCCCACTTAGTATTCATTCCAATACATATTTCATCATGTTGATGCATATTTCATTGCACTTTTCGTACCAATTCCTCCAGCATTTTGCCTTTGCAATGGTGCCTAATAACCCATGATTGCATGGAGCCCTGTGTGCATGTTTGTGACTGGTGTGATTCCCTCCTGGTCCAAGGAGGGAATGATCTTTCCAGGCTCCTATTTTCTCTATGTATTTCTTCCAGTCTAGCTCTCCCTCCCTGGGTTTCTCAGCCCATGTCTTTTCCATGACAGGAATGATCCCATGTTGTGTCTTCCCTGCTCCACTCAGGCCATTCCTACAAACTTACACCATCCAGCTTGCTAGATACATCTGTGGCCACTCTACCCAGACAAACCAGATCTTGGAATTTTTACTTTCACCCACATCCATTGGAATCCTGATTGGACTAAGTCTCACTCAGAAATGCAGGTTATTATTTGGTAAAATACTAAAAAAAAAGGATATTTGCACGGGAGATAAACCAAATCTCATCATCATTTTTTTTTTCTGAGCTGCTATCTCTGAGTTAAGAGAGTGGCTCATGGGTGGCCACTGCAGTGCACCACACTCTGCCAAATCATCAGCAAATGGAAACCATCAACATTTGTACAGTAGGTTATTTCCAACCTGTTCTTTGACCCACCAAAGAAGTCTCCCAGCTTTTGAGAGCTCAGCACGAAGGATATTAGAGCAGAGTCTGATTAATTTTATTCCACAGCCCAAGCTAATCCTATAAAGAGCCACCTGAAAATGCATAAAAGGTCATGTCTGCAGAGCTGCACGTGTGCTTATGTTCAGATACTTTCTGTATATTTCTATCCTTATGTGCAAGTACACAAAGATGATTTCACATCTTGAAAGAACACACAATATAATATTTTACAATATCCCAGAGGAAATGAGGACATGGTTTCACCATCAGATCCTCAAGGACAGAATGTCAAAGCAGCTATTCAAGGTCCTACATCAAATTAGCTCCTCTAAGGAAAGAGATTCCTGTCTACAGAAATCACTAGTGGCTTTAATGACCCGTGTTAGAACTTAAAGCTCCACGAATGTATCAAAATAATTTAAATCAATACACTTGCAGAGTTAAGTCTTTTTCATCAAATGCCATGTGTGTTTTTGCACTCAAATTTAACGCATCAATTTTAGGCTGTTTGCCTAAGAGAAATCCAATAAACAAATTTTGTATGTATTTATTTCTAGCAGTACAAAATACATCCCCTTCCCAACACACTTCAGGGCAGTTTTACAGAAACTGATTAAAAAAACATACACGTACACACCCATATGTGTGTGTGTATATATATAAATAAATATACATATATATAAAGTTACCATCTTTGTGGACTCCCAGCCATGCCCAGGGAAACACAAGAGTGAGCAGCACCACTGACATTTTTTCAGTGTGTTTCAGGCCACTGGGAAGGTCCAAAAGTGAGGACCTTCGAGGTAAAGAGGAGCCCTCTCAGGAACTCATGTCCCAAACTATCTGCAGTTTTGAAAATCCAAGTCAATACCCTGATTTTGTAACAGAGGAGCAGGGAAAGAAAAAGAGAAGGAAAAAAGTGTTTTAGAAAATGACAGCCTTGCACTTTTTTTCCTCTCCTCTTGATGTTCTCTAGGCAGAAGAGCAGAGAACAAAGCCCAGACTGGCAGGTTCCAAAGGGCTGGATTAGCATACTCAGACCCAGCTCCCCAAAGCAGATGGCCACGGGAGCCCCCTGGGACAGGATATCAGAGACACAAAGCCTGTTCCCTGAGACAAGCACATGAAGAACAGGTCGAGATCCCTTCCATGACTGCAGCCAGAATCTTGTCTGGCTGGGCTTCAGCCAGTTTGCTCTTTGGCCAGTCAGGCACAGACACTAAACTGGCTGAATTTAGCTGAACTCAAGCATTTTGCTCTCTCACTGGAGGTGGCATAACCCAGCTTGTTCCCACCATCCCCAATCTACACAGCACTAAGGAGCACTGACACAAACCCAGCCCCAGAGATGTGTCCTGACAATGCATAGACACTGCACCAGTGTCCTGTGACCACCCCTGAGGGACACAGGCAGTGCCTCAGGGAGCACCAGCCTGGTGGGGCAGAGGCACCTGCTGGGGTTTAGTTGGTTTTGTGGCTGTTTGGTTTGGTGAATTTTTTTTTTTTAGTGTTTTATGTTAGGAAAAGCGAAGTGAGACTTTTTTTTGCTGCTTCAAGGATTGTTTATTATTTCTTATTTAAGTTTCAGAAGCACAGCTTCTGCTGCTGCTTCCAGGAATACAATGGCTGCTGCTGCTCAGAGCAGATGACTTCTATACCTTTATCACTCAATTAACAATTTCTGTGTGTTTTGTCTTTAAAACCAGTAAGTATCAATTTTATTAACATGCTTCTTCTGTACTGAGTTCTTTCTACTAATTAATAAATCACAGGAACTTAGGGCAGAGAAGAAGGAAGAAGGAGAAGAACAAGGAGAAGCTGACACTCTGGATTCTCCATGTTGTCTCTATATAATATAGAGAGCAAAATCTAAAACTACAACTGCACACTCTGTGGTACACTAAACAAAAACTCTTTTCATTTCTTTGGTGCTTTCAGCTCATCAAGAAGTGAGGGAAGTTTCTCCCATGGGCTTAGCTCAATGGCTAAGCTGTTTTGTGGAGCTCTGGGGATAAAAGTCCCCAGAGGAGCAGGAAAGGTTTCCACGCTTTCCTGGACTCCAAGAGGTACCCACCTTTCCTGCAGCCAGGATCAGGAAGGGCAGGACATTCCCTGTGCATCCAGGTGCTCCAGGAACAAGTAAGGCCATTTATCTAACCATAAAAACAGCTTGAAAAGCATCTTCTGCTAAACAGCAAACTTCAGTGTTTGCAAAGGATGCTGAAAAAGCATATTTCCCTTCTCCTGCTCTTTCAAATCATTCTGTTCCCTGTGACAAATTAATGATAAAGATGATCTTCTACCCCCTACACGTGGGGCAAGTAATGATCCCAAGCTTTAGGTCACCAGCCTGTTTGTTGCCCTCTCCTTTCATCCTGTACTCTCCATGCACACCTCCCCCCACAAGGAATTCTTGGTTCATTTTGGAGCTGTGAAAAAAATCAAGTTATTTCAGCTGCTCACACGTACAGGCCCATTTCCACCTGGAGGTCCTCCAGGGATAAGTGGAGATTAATTGTGCTCTCCCCAAAGTCCTTACTTTGATAAATGGAGCTTGCCTACGTGCTTTGTCCAGGAAGAGCAATTTCAAACAGGTATGGAGTGCACACAGTGCAGCAGTTCAGCACAATGCAGTTGGGAGCCCAGTTAATTGACAAGGAAAAATAGAAATAAACCTTCCAAGGACTGTAGGGAACCAGGCTGCACTAGTGGGGGAAGTGAGAGAGGTGTGGGAAAGGATCACTCTGCTGGGATGGGGAGGAGGGGAATGCTGAAACCTCTCAGCTGTGGTACCTGCTGGGTGACCTGGACCAGCCAAGAGGGCTGAGGGTGTAAAATAAAAAGAAATCAGTGAGGGAAGGGGTCTTGGGTGCTTTTAGGACCAGACTGATATCTCCTAGCCACAAAATGAGATGCAGAAGGTGCTTCATTTGTAACACACGCAAGCTGCACTGGTGATGTCCTTCCTGAGGATGCAGCATCACCTCCCACATCCAGCACCAAGGTCTCTTTATCCTCCAAATGTACTTGATTTCCCTGGATTTTGGTCTCACTCATCCTTGAATAATTGAATCAAGCATGAGGTGCCTGGAATATTCTTATGCTTGACTAATTGCCTGTTTTGGAAGGTGCTCTTTTCCCCCAAAATGAAAAGGTGTGCTCAGCCAAATTAATCCTCTTTTGTTGAGCCATAAATCCATTTATGCACGTTACCAAAGTTACCACTTGGCTTTTGAGGGCTGGAAAACTTCAAAAGTGTCCTATACTGAACTGAATCACAACTACTTCTCCATTTCATCAATATTCCCTGAACTTCCCACTCTGAATTCCTGCAGGAGAAAGTGTCCTTCCCTATCAGTGTCCTTACACGAAAATTTTTAATCTTTCATGCTGCCTCCTGGGACTGCCTGAAAAAGGAACCCAGAATAACCACAGTAATCACAACAGTTCTAAACTTTGAACTTAAATTCATCCATTTGGCACCTGTGATTACTGAATTTGAGCCCGATTTGACACCACCCTTATTTTGACGCAGATTTGCCACAACATTTCTTTTGCCATGTGCCAGTTCAATTACAAATACTCTGTCTCCACACCGGTGCCTTCCAGATGCACTGAACTTCCCTCCTGCAGACTACAAGAAAATGACTTGGCTCCCTTCCACTGCTTTCTTTTTATTCCATTACATCAGGCAAATAAACAAGACTAGTTTGCATTAACTTAGTACATCACTTAAAATTCCCTGTGCTTCTTTTTTCTTCTGAAGAGATCAAAAAAAAAAAAATAAAGCATCCAAGCCCCATGCATTGGTAACCTGTATACTGAAATATCCATATTCTTTTTTATTCTAGGGAGAAAGAGAGGGATGGAAAGCAAGAGGAATTATTACATCTCCCCACGAGGCAAATGTTGGTTCTTTTACATAACTGAATTTTATTACTGGTGTTCAAGAGCTCCTGTTTGAGCTTCATTTTCAGTCCACCAATTTTATATAAAAGCTGCAGTAAGAGGGAGGAGAATCTGGCCAAATTCACTATAGTAGGTCAAAAAGGCACTTGATACTTGCCTCCTACAGGTTTTGGGGGTTTTTTTGGTAACTTCCAAGATTTGGTATCTCGGTTTTAATTCACCCAGTGACAATTCTTAGAGCAGCACTGATCCACTGACAGAGATGCCAAGCACATGGCTCTGCTCCTGTCCTGATGCCCCAGGGACAAAGCCCTGACAGAACAAGTGCTCACCTTACCCAAGGCCCTTCACACTTGAGATCTGCTCTAGCAAGCAAATGCAGGCAACCTATTTGATAAGGCTGAAATAATAATCAGACTGGATATCTCTTTATAACCACTGAAATGAACTTTTGGACCTTATGTTGCCCCTTTTGAGCTCCACAAGAAGATGAACTTTTCCAGTCTAGCACACTGGCCATGCTGGATTTTGACCACCCAAGCATTTGGCCTTCTACAACAATTTTATTTCTTTCTGCAAGAAGGGGTCAGCACATCCCCCGGGCACCCTTCCATTCACCTGTATGTTTTAATTCTCTGCCCACTGGGGTGTGCAAAAATGTCTCTTTCCTTACCTGTCTCCCTCCACAGGCACATGGAAGCTGCTGTTGCTGACCTGCCAGCCAACCACGCTAATGTGAGTTGGTGCAGCACCTTGGCAATGACCTGGGTGAACCAGGGCTGTCTGCAGAGCAGTGCTACCTCAGCAAGGCAGGAGAGCCCCGTGTTTGCTCCACTTCTGATCTGCTCTGACTCTGGGGATCTCACACCACCAGAGCTCTCCTCGGACCCCACTGCCAGCAGCCCCAGGCTTTGTTCAGTCATTTACACCAACAAAAAGTGAGCGCAGACTGCGAAGGAAGACAGAAAATCAGGGGCTCTGTGGCCAGCTGGGCAACAAACAAACACCTCCACTAATAGGATTAAACTCTCACTAGATTACAAGTGTGTCAAGTTTGCAAACAACCAGATTGGGGCCATGCCCTCAATTTGCAGCGCTTGATGCCACAGGTGGCAGCTCTGGGGCAGGCACATGGAGCCTTTTGCTACACACATTTATATTTGAAAGTTCAATATAATGCCCTTATCCTCTCCAGTCAGACCTTTTCCTGTTTGCCTTACAGCACATTAAGTGGATGCTCAGTGCCTCTGACCAGGTTCATTTGCCTGTCCCTTGCTGCCACACCAATGACTTGTGCCTGCTAATGGCCCCTGCACAGTGGAGAAGCCAAGAGCAACATGGAGCAGATGTCTGCTCAGTGAGTTAAAGCAAAATCTGAAAATTAAAGAGTGTTAAGGAGTCCAAAGGAGTGGAGGAAACCTGAAATCAGGAGATGGGTTTGTGTTCTGCAGGTAAACAGACAAATGGTTGGATTGATAAAACCCAGTCCTGCTCAGAGATTCTCAGATGAGAACTGGACCCCAGTATTCCTCACTGCTCCAGTGTCTGTTCAGTACATCCCTGTCAATTCATGAGCCAAAGTAGGGTCTCAAAATGGGGTTGTCTCACCCTCCAGTGATGCAGGAGAGGAAAAGGGTCGTGTCCTGGGTGAGGGAATGCTCTGGACAGCAAAAGCTTGGGTGGCTGACAGTCCAGCCCCGACCCGTGCCAATGGCACGAACAGAACGAAAACAACGGAATTAGGGAAACACCTCTGAGGAAGATTTCCCTTCTAAGGCAGGCAGGAGAAGTTATTTCTTGGAGCTCTTTCCCGTGAAATGCAGCTCCTCTGCCACAGCCCAAGCAGCTCAGCTTTTCCAGCAGGCTGAGGCAATTCCTCAGACAAAGGATGTGCTGGGAGCTCGGTTACATCACTGCTGGGGAGAGGTGCGAGCCCAGCTCCACCGAGATGCTGCCTGCTCAGTCCCTGGCAGCCCCACTGCCCTCACCTCCCCTCTGCTGAGGGAACTCTGCTACAAGAACTCAGCCCCTTAGAAATTATCCTGAGCTGCTCGGGTTGGATAAATCAGGAGGGATTTTCCTTCTGCACGTTTTGTTTTTCCTCTGTAGTCATGAAGAGGACAAACACTGAACCTCCTGCCTGGAGCTGCCTCAGATGCTGGCAGGGAGAAAATAGTGAAGGTTGTTTTGTCTGGTGCCTAAGTGGATAAAATGGCAGATTTGCCCTAAGAGAAAACTGGGTAATTTCTGGGACTGGCAGAACGATGCTCCTGTTAACAGTATCATGCTCAAAATCCTCTGTACTCCCTTTCCAAATGCATTTTTAAACTGTTAGCACTTAAACAAGGGACAGAAGTAAAACTGTTAGGAAGGACAAGGGAAAGCAATATGAACTACACTACTTTGGTTTTAAAAACAGCTTTAGGAATAGATTATCAGCCAGTGTAACTCAATAAATCTGCACAGTTTTTAATAGAGTGTCCCAGGCTTATACAAGTTCTTCCTCTGCAAATAGCACCTCAGACCTTCCCGTTCACAGCATCTCAAATTCGTGCTTTGGGGATATTCCACTGTCAAGAAGGATCTATTTTTCTAACAGTTCTCTTGCAAACGTATCCCAAAATGTGACAGCCAGACAACTCCCATACCAGCCCTGCTAATGGATTTCTGCAAAGTCTAGACCTGCATGCACTGTGCTTTGGGAATATGTTTGTTTTGAGTGCTACCAGAAATAGCATCTCCACCACTGGGCCATCAATTACATGGGTGCTACCCACAAATTGTTCTTTCACAGCTCTCCACTGAGAGTTCAGCATCTTGCTCCCCAACTAAAAGGAAGAAAGGGGATAGAAACCTCAAGTATCATGCCCAGTTGTTACAAATACACTTAACTGGTAATTGATGTGGCTGAGGATGCAGCCTCCTGTCTCTCCCATGAAGCCCTGTGAGCAGCACAGAGGTTGCTCTCCTGCTGGGGAAGCAGTTCAAATATTGAGGTGTGGTCCCCAAAGGATGCCAGACAGAGCCCCTGTGACCTGGCACCAGCATTACTGGTGTGCAACGAGCAGGGGAACACGGCTGAGGCAGATGAGAGTGTGGTGAGGGCAGGGTGAGGGCTCGCTCTGCACCATCTGGCAGGCACAAGATGTGCTCTGGGCCCCACAGAATGGTGCAGCAGCAGTGGCTGTTGGAATATCTGCTGTCCCAGGGATGCCAGGGGCACAATTCTGCTGGGAATGGCTGTCAGCACACACACCACTGTGGATCCCCTGCCAGGACAGAGCTCAAACTGCTTTATTCTGAGAGCAGGGCCAGGGGCACACACTGAGAATCCAGCTCATCACTCCCCTTTACTCTTACTGCTGCAGCCTGATGGAGACAATAAAAACCTGGAGGCTATTTATGTTTATGGTGTTCATTTCCCACATTTTCCAAGGCTACACCGAGCAGCTGCTCCAGTGTGACCTGAGCCACACAAACACCCACACTCAGCCAGGGACCTGCAATCTCCTTTAGATTAATCAGCACTTGCTGCTGGTGTAACTTCCCACTTGACAGATGAAGTAGGAAACTTTAGCCTGGCCCTGGCAGACTCCAGCTATTTGATAAGGGAGTTTGTTAAAGGCTGGCTGGCAGCTGAATTATCACACTGCACGTGGACAGAGGAGCACTGTGGGCACTGGGGATGTTCCCAGTTTGGGGCTGGGGTCTACACCTGCAAAGTGTCACAGAGATTCATCTCTCCCTAAGCTTAGATGTTTTCCCTCTTACAGGTGTTATTTAAAACCTGAAATAAGGTTGAGGCAGCTCCAGCCATGTCCATTTCTGCATTCAACAAGATGCACTGCTTTTATGGCAGAACAAGCAGAAAGTGCTGAAACAGCACTGGGCAAGAGAGAACAGGCTCTGCTCAGGCACCTTTAGTACAAGGAAATGCTGATGCAGGGCATCAAGACCAGAAAATATCAGAATTGCTTTAGTCAGGCTGAAAAAATGACATGCAATTATCAAAACCATTAGAAAAGGCTGCATTTGCAGGAGATCCACCCAGAGACTTGATTACTGCCACAGCTGCCTCTGCATTTCTCAGGGGTTCCTTAACATCAGGGCAGGAACATCTGCAGGAGGGGACAGACCTGCACACAGGTCACTAACTCCATGCTAGAGACAAGTAAAACAATACAAAATAAAAGTAGCTCTTGGGGATGCTGTGACCTTTGCTGTTACAGATGGGTTTATTCCAAATGACAGAAGCATTTAAATGACCGGGTAATGGTTTCCTCTCCAAAATTGCATTTCTTGCTACATCAGACATTGCTGACTCCTAAATTATAGTTTGTCATAAAGATGATTTTTCCAGTCCTTGTTCTTCAGGAGCTGGCTGGGACAGTGATATCATTCCTAAGGAAAAGCCACAAACTTTAAGTGAGCTACAGTCAAATTCAATTAAAAACAACACAAGCATTTAGCCTTACAAAGAACAAAACTTTCTACAGCCAGCTGGCCTGGGGGGGGGAAAAAAAAACAAAAATCAAGGCTTAGTTTGTGTAGCAGCAGATTTGAGTCAGCGTGCTGGCATTTGGGATGCAAATGCTGCAAGGGCTGCACGGGGAGAATGGACTCTGCTGATAAAAGCCTGACTGCTGAAGAGCCTCATTCGTGCACTGGTGAAAAGCAAGTCCAAAGTGCAGCGTGGAGTAACAACAGGGCAGACAAAGAGCAGCCCAGAGGGACTGGAGCCACAACAAGAGAGCAGGCAGGGAGTAACAAGCTTCTGCAGCGAGAAATGAAGTAAAACAAAAGGCTGGACTGGAAAAGCTTTGGCAGTGGAAAAACAGGACACATTTGTGCAGGTTCCTTCCAAATGGCCAGCTAAGCACTGCTGCTCGCAAAGCTGTGCACACATCGTGCTGCTCTGGGGTACTGCTTGATCCCAGGTGAGATCCACCCTGCCCAGGGCATGAGGAGGCAGAGCAAACAGGATGGGGGAATGATGCTCCATAGCAGTACATCCAGGTGCTTAATGGGCACCCAAAATCATCTCCAAAATTATCTGTAAGAGATACAAACGTGGCCCTTCTGAGGCGGAGAAATGGAGCTTCTGTGTGTGAGGCAACTAGCTGCCTGCTGGGATGGGAAACACAGGGAATATCCTTATTTTCAGAGGTGACAACTCAGGAGCAGTGCTGCTCTTCCCCTTGTTGTGGAAGGCACTGAACCATCAGACTGAGGTCACAGCCTGTGGAAGGGTTCTACAGACTTCAGTGAGCTTTGGATGAGGCTCTGCAGCTGGGAAAGAAGTAAGTCCCCATGCCTGAGAGAGTAATGCGTATCTATATGGAAAAAGATGAGTTCGAGGTGTTGCCTTTCCCTGGTCTTAAAATTAAAACCAAAACTTTATGGGGAAAGGGGATTTTACCTCAGGATTTATTTCAGGATCCTTGGGTACAGCACTTAGTCCAGGTGGAATGCCCTGAAAATGCCTGGACACCTCACACTGAAATACACACAATGATAGGCCTTGCAAAATTAACATATTTATCAAAGATTCCCCAGGGAGAGGCTGGAGTGAAGCCCTCGTTGTGAGGAACCTTCCCCCTGGCTGGGTCTGGCTGAGGTTCCCAAATGTGTTCTGGAGAGGCCCTTGGTGTCTGGGGCTCCCAGGATGTTTGCTCTCCTGGTTTAATGGTGCCGTGGGGCTGAGCTGAGTTCTCAGCCTTGGGGAGTTACAAGTGTGTGAGCTAAAAGCACTGAGAGTACATAAAAATATAAAAGAATATGTAAGAGAGGTATAAAAGAAAAAGCAAAAAATCATTCTGGCATCACAGGCACTGCCCAGTCCCTGCCATGTACTGTACTTCAGCCTTTTTACTACTAAATTTTTAATTACTAATTTACTGAATTACAGGTTTATTCAGAATGACACCACCTGCACTGATGGACACTTCTCAGAGCTGAGCAGTGGCAGCCCAGGACTCAGGGAGCTGTGTCAAACTGCAGGGCACACCCTGGATGGCTGCAGGGCTCAGAAGGGAATCCTGTTCCTCCCACTCCTGCAGACCCTACTGTATTGCCCAGGGAGCATTTCCACCTAAGCAAAGAGTCAGCCAGGGGCAGAATGAAGGACTCGGTGGGTTAATGGTCTCATTTGGTGTGGCAAATCCTCTGAAATCCGCTGACAATTTAGGAACATAATCCCCTCTCTTTTATTAGTGACATGCTTCAGTCTTCTCTGCAAATCAGAGACTACAGTTTCCCTACGACCACAAACTTATACACAGTGATTTTCCTCAAAAAAGGATGGGCCCATCCAACTGCCTGGTAGGAATGTGTCTGCCCCTGAACACAGTGAGGATTAAGGTGTGAAATTCCTATTAGGGCAAGGGGATCAGGCTGTTGCATTTACATAAGGATTTGACACAGAGGATCAGTTCATCTGCCGCTGATGCACAGCCTCTCTGAGGGGCTAATAGCTGATGTTTCAGCAGACAGGGAAGCTCCTCCTTCACAAATGTACTTACATCTTCCTGCACGGTGCTGCCTGGAAGGGCCAATTCCTTGCTGATCCCTTCAGTGATCACTGTAAACCCTAAAGCACAGGATTGCCCTGATTTTTGTCTCGATACATTTCCATCCCAAGCAGCGCATGGGGAAGTAATCGGTGAGGAAAACTGCTACACTTGGAATCAACAAAATCCATGCAAATACCACGCCTGCAAAAAGTATCTGGGAAGCACCGGCTCAGGGATGAAAACTATGTCATAAGTGCCTGTATTAGAGTGACAAAATGTTTTCAGATCAAAAAAGAGACTATACCTTAACTATGTGTTTTTTAAGGAAGAAATTCCACGCTGCTGCTGTTTCTTCCCTGGAAAGGTTCAGGTAATAAAGCCCTGTGCAGGCATGGGGGCATAAATAAAAGGTCCAAAGCCCCCAGGTGCCCACTGCCACACCTGCTATCACAGCTCATGGGTGTGAGGCACTCAAATTCAGAGTCTTCATTCTCACAATCGGATCAGAAGATCACTCCAGCCCTTTCCCTCAGCAGCTCTGCATGCTACATTTACCCCTGAGTTAGGCAGGTACATTTCCACTTCAGTTCATGCTCCTCAATCATTCTTGACTTTAGCCCTGGGAGCAGTGCAGCCCAAACTCTCCAAAGGTAGTTTTACTTCTTGGTACCTCAGGGCTTTTGATCTGGGGAGAGAATGAATAAACCAACAACACTTTCTGGTTGTGACTTTAACAACTTTAACAACTTTCTGGTTGTGACCCTTTGTACATTCATACATCAGTTTATCCATGTTAGTGTTCATTTTAATTCTAAGACCAGGAAAAGGCATCACCATCAGTGAACTGTACACATTCAGGGTTTACTTGTTTGGTTTCCACATAGCGCCTTGCATAAATCAATTACCAAAAAGCCATTAACACCTGACTAGAATGAATATATTAATCACTGTTTTATCTTTCACAAAATCCGAGGAGCAGTGTGCTCTTCTGAGGCAGAGGAGGAGTCATCCACGGCTATTTCATAGATGTGACCTGCACAGCACAGGATTATTACAAAGAATGAAGAGGCAGGCAGTCACACACTGGATTAAGGAACAATGATTCATAAATCCAAATCCCTGTCTCACATGTTGCTTTTATTCAGAACCTGGTAAAAGCCTGCCTGAACCAGCAGTGGAAATCACACCTTTTAATTCCATTCCTGCATTTCTGAAATAAGAGGCCACTTCTGTCACTCCCCTGACTGGGGAAGAAAAAAGTGCATGTTAAAGAAGCCACAAATAGTATCTGCTGGTGCTCCCTTTTCTATTATGTTTGACTTTGATTCGGGTCCTTGCAATTACCGGGAACAAGAGAAAGACAAATAAAATTATCCCAGCTGTTTGTGGCGGGCAGCCCTGGCCTCCCAGCTGAGAGCTCTTTGTGCTGCCGAGAGCGTCACCAAGCAACCAGGGCCTGCAGCTGCCAGGCTGCAGGAAAAGAAGTGAAAGCATGACTTATGGAAAGGAAGCACATGTGAAGGTTGGGACTGAATCAATCTCAGCTTTGTCTCCTGCCTAAATATGGCACCAGAGATCGCCCTCAATGGATCTCACCCTGCTGAGGGGGCAGAACCCGGATGCTTACTTTGTTTTAGAAGCCAGACCCTTGCAGAACCGAGCCCAGGTATTCCCTAAGCTTTGGATGCAATGGAAAGAATGATGCCTTAGGTTTTAACTTTTATATTTTTCCAATCTTGTACTGCTAGTGTAACTCTGAAGTTTTCTGTAGCTTGTTGAGTGCTGTTCTCTTATGCTAAGATAGACATAACAAAACCTCTAACTTTCTCTCCAAGGACACTCAGAACAAGAACTGGAAACCTTCATCTTGGGAAAATGGTGGCAAGTTTGGGGGGAATCACATCACTGGTCAGGTTCTGGTTGGTGAATTTATGTTGATATAGATCCAAGTGGGAAGAACTCGTGAGCTGTCCTTGTCCATGTTGGGATGCACTGAGGCAGGAGCCTCTGGAGCCCAAAGTGTGCACCTGAAGGCCTTTCCAATCAATCCCTCCTTGATTCCTTTATTCCTGTCTGGGCTCTGTTTCTAGGTAGCCAGTTTAAGGCATCAAGAAGGGGGGTTTGGTCTGTTATCATGCTGCTGAGATTTCTACCCTTCATCAGTCTTAGCTGGTGGTCCAAAAAGCAGCAGAAGGTGGCCCACAGTGCAGCTGCCAGAAGGACTGCATTGTCCCAGCTCTAAGTCATAGCCACGTGCAAGTCAAGCGGAGGTGAAAAAGGATTGTCTGATAATTGAAACAATATGGCAAGGAAAGCAAAGCAAACAGGCAAATCCCCATGCACGCAGGCAGGGAGTGAATAAAATGGGAGGAGGGAAAATGGGGAGATAAATGAGCATTCAAAGCATGCTCTGCTTGTTACTGATTGCACAGCACTGCTCAGGGATGGGCAATAGACATCCTTCCTGCAGAATTTAGGGAGGACTGAGAAACCCTGGCTGGCTCCATCCCTGAGCCATAGCTCCCCCCAGCTCTCAGCAGACTTGCAAGTGAGTCCTGTTTTAGCTGCAGGCAGTGAGACAGAGATGTGTGAAAACTCTCCCAACCTGGACGTTAAAGACAAATTGATGAACTGATTTCAGCTCCCTGTGAGTTTAAACGTGTCACAGCAGCCCTGTCTGAAAACACCAAATTAATTGCCTTGCTCCTGGTCACACAGTGCAGTTGGGTTCCTGCCAGGAGTCCCAAGACCCAATCAGGAATACCTGCAGCACACTGCCACTCATCTGTGACATCAGATATTTCCTGTGGCAATCACCACCTTCTGCTTTTGAGAGAAAGAAGGTCTTTGTGAGCTGTGCTTGGAAGAAAAAGAAAAAAAAAACCAAGTTGCTTTTCACTCATTTTGAGATCTGTAAAACAGTGCTCAGAGCACTTTTGGCCCAATTTTATTTCTCCTCATCTACTGTCCATTATACACTATTCTGAACACATGCAACTGGAAACAACCCAAACAATGAATGTCAGGATCAGACAGCATTTCCCCAGCATCTCCTTTTTGGAAGAAAGAGCCTTCTGCAGAAACAATGTAAAATGGAGCAGTTCTGCACTGCTTGGCACTACATCACTACCTGCTGCCAAGAGCAATGCAAAAATTTTATGAAGAAGCTCATGATATGGATGAAAATTCAAGGAAAAGCAGACATTTCAAGAGCTGTTCTCCATTTTAAAACTGCAAGAAATGCCAAGACTGTAAAGATCTCTGTAGCTCTACAGTGCTAAAAATAACATTTCCCAACAATTCTATCGAGTCTCCTGAACAAAACTCAGCCTTATGGCTTTCATTTTGGTTGTGAAATGAGCACATCATCTTGCAAACCTCCGTGACTACGGTTGTCTAAAATGAAGGAAATCCCCAGTACCATTTTCTCTCAAAATATTAAAATTCACAAGAAGCAAAAAAGACACTTCAAATTTCAGCTGGCATTAAGAGATGTAAGTTCTTGTTTCTAATCCATTATGAAGGGCTTTCAAGTAGGCAAGAATAACATTCTTAGATCCTAGTGTTGGCTACCTAACTCGACACTTTGATACACTTCATTTACATGTAATCCTGCAGCCTGCCAGCAGTTGATAAGGTTCCTGATATCTGCACATTTGAGAAAGGGAAGTTGAGTTCATGATGGGTTAAAGCTGAGCCCCATGAAGGCTGCTCAGGTTTTGGGTCTCACTCAGATTTGTTGCTTGCCTGCAACGGCTTCTGAGTATTTCTGCCCAAATAATTGATCTACCATGTTTAAAATTCTTGACAAAGTTGAAATGGCTGCACTGGATTTTTGCTTTTTTCCATAATTAAAATATTTTAGGGGCTCCTGTTAACACTAAGGGGTGTGGAGAAAAGGGAGGGGTGGGTTTTTCTCTCCACTCCAGTTGATACTACCTGGTAGATAAAAGGAGTAGAAAAGTTATGTATTAAAGTGGCTGAGAGAAGTTACAAACACTGAGTTAGTGGCTTTACAGCACATCTGTCTGAAGAGTGGACAGGTGCATACCAGTCAAGAGCAAGATATTTACAACAAGCACTAAATTTTATGCCCCTCATGTAAAGAGCAGGATCACTCCATGCAGTTTTGACAAACCCATTTCAAAGGCTCCACCACAGAGTCATAGGAGGGGATCTTAACAGGGAACCTCATCCAACACCTCTGCAATAAGCAGGGACAGCAGGGACACCTTCCATGCTCCCAGGCTGCTCCAAGCCCTGTCCAACCTGGCCTTGGGCACTCCCAGAGATCCAGGGGCAGCCACAGCTTCTCTAGGCACCCTGTGCCAGGGCCTGCCCACCGCCCTCATTGTAAAAAACTTCTTCATTTTATTTAATCTAAATCTACCCTCTTTTAGTTTAAAACCATTGCACCTTGTCCCAGGTAAAAATGTGTCTCCATCTTTGTTAAAAGCCCCTTTTAATTACAGAAAAGCTGCACCATGCCACACAATGGGGTAAGATGTGTCACCTGGCTGTAGAAATTCAGGGCATTCCCCATCTGCAGAGCTACATCTTCTCTCAGCATCTCTGCACAACTGGAAACTTTGGCTCTCCAAAGGAAGCAAACCTGGCTGCCAGGTCACCTCCACAGCCTCAGCCACAGGCAAGCTCCCAGGTTCAGAGCTGCAGGCACAAAAATACAGCAAGACCTGGCAGCAGGGGGGGATTGAGCACTCAGCACTGCAGAGTGAGCAGGCTCTGAGCATCTGTAACCTCCTCGGTGTCTCCCCAAAGCCCCAGATCCAAAACACTGCCCAGACATGAGCACCCCAGCCCTGCTGGCTGCCTCAGGAGAAGGTGGGAGCACAGCACAGCCACTCCCTTCCATACCCTGAGACACAACGTGGAGAGGGGAAGTGGAAAGATAAATGGAATATAGCAATATTTTAAAAAGCTGCTCCTTTCTGTGTGAATTTTGAATGGGTACCATATGCTTTAGCATGCTGTTTTGATTCTCTGCTAAGATATTATTTACTAGCCTGCCTCAGCAAGACAATCCTCTCTGCAGAATAGTTATTTTTAGTTTAAAAAGGCAAATGTAAGAGCAATTTCTACCAGTGCTGCTTTGAACTTAGGATCATCCATTACACTGCCTGTTCATCTCAGTCTCCCAACTTTTTAATTGAAATAGTCCTTCCATGATCTTCACCAAGTGCTTTCACCTCCAGATCAGTCAAGAAGATAGTAATTTTTTTCTTGATATTTCATTTTTGCTCTGATAAGAAGTTATTTCTACCCTGGTTTCTTCTTCTAAACCTCTTTCAAACCTGTGATAACATTTTCGCTTATCACTACTTCAGGTTCCTTCACACTTCTTGAAGGAGCCTCTTTCCTCACAAATTTTGAAGTCCAAATGTCCACTGGCTCTCCCCCCTCCATGGTTTTATTATCCTATACTATTAGATCCTCAAGGTGAAAGGGGGTTTTGCATGTTATACCACGTTTTTTCATGATTTTATCTTTCAGTTGATCTATCTGGCACAGAAGCTTGAGTTTCCTGGTGTATTTTCACCACCAGACATAGAGAGGAGAGCAGGCACCATTAGCCCCACTCTGCTCCTCTTTCAGCACTACTTTGGGCACGAGGGAGTGAGGAAGGGCACAAGAGATGATGCCAAGAGTGCAGGGGCACAGCAATAAATTGAGAAAACTCTTCTTTCACGGAAGAGTTCACACAGCACGAGATGCTCCCCTGAACCCATTTCACCTCCCTGCTCAGAGAACCTGAATAAAGACAGGAAAGACAAACTCTGCAGCCATAAGCTGTTCTCTCAGGGGCACGGGGAGGTGTTTCAGGTGGGGGCTTGGACTGCTCTGCCACAGCCAGGGATTGATGTCCACGGAGCAGAGCTGTGGGTCCTGCAGCCCCAGGGGACTGAGCAGCAGATAAGCAGCACAGAGCAGATGGCGAGGGCAGGGCAGAGAGGAAGGAGCCCAAGTCCTGCTCTCCCCTGCAGGCTCAGGGGCTGCATAATTATTCCTGTGGAGCCAGTAAAGCTCGCTGAGCTCATTGTCCTCCAGATAACAGAGCTCAGACCTGGAGGACTGGCAGGACTGACCTCTCATTCCAGTTCTGACCGCAGCAAAATCCCCTGGAAAAATCCTCCTAATGAGTGGTGCATGTCATCTCATCTTCCCCATGTCTGGTTTTTGTTCATAACTAAATCCCCCATTTGGGGAAAAAAAAGGAAAAAAAAGAAAGAAGAAACAGTAAAAGGAAAGATAGATCTTACACCCACTCTAGCCGAAAAATCCTTGAAGTATTTTTCAAGATTAAAAAACACTAGAAAAGCACCATGAGCTTTTCCAATTTCCTACTTATACACACCAATTTCCTACTTATTTTAGATGACATGGATAACTTTAAAACTGTTAATGAGTTTTGCATTTATGTAGCAGATTAATTTAAAAGTAAGCAAACATTTTCAAAGTGCAGTCAAAGACTACAGTGAGATGCCTTTGGTTTTGGTTTATTAGGGTGAGGGAAGAAACAACAATAACATGGCTCAAGGATATCAGAGCACAATAGTCCCTGGGATTCTTTAACTAAAGAAAAGTTTAGATTGCTTAGACAGCAAATTGAGCTGCAGAGCTGTATTTTACAACACTCAGTAAAGTGTATTTATACAGGTAAAAATGTGTTTACTCACACACACAGTGCTTGCTGTTAGCCAGGGAACTAGAACCAGGTCTAATAGTACAGATTATTATAATATATCACTATATAACATTCAGCAAGGCCTGGCTGCACATCCACAGGGGACAGGGTGTGTCTGTGGCTCAGAGCAGTGAATGCTCTGGTTATTAGCCCTGCTTATTTCTCCCTATTCAGCCTGAGCAAATCTCCAGGAGCAGGGTTGCAGTTCCAGCTCTGTTTTTCAATCGATTTGCCACAGCCTGAGGAGCTCTGGGGCAGCCCTCAGCTCTCTGCACCTCCCCACATATGCAGGCCTACCTTGGCCAGTTCTGAAAAGCTCCAGGGATTGCATCCAACATTTTTTTCCCTCCTCAGCTCCCTCAGACACACTGCTATGACACACATTTCCATGGGGCTTTTGTCACTCCTGGCAGAGCTGAGGGTGGATGGATGAGGGGCTGAGATTTAGTGGATTTTAGAGAAATCCAGCAGCAGGCCTGAATCTTCCCAAGGAAAAACATCTTACTTTTAAAGAGAACAGTTTTGTAGGCATTTCTTGTTCTCAGGAAAAGATGAATAGAAGTTTTGTAAGCATCTCTTGTTCTCAAAGTACCGAGTGCTGTTTTTCACTTTAGTTTGTTATTTTCTTGTGTGTGTTTTCAAAATATGCTCTAATCTCATCCAACAGTGGTAGAGAGGCCTTGTGTCATTTAACCAATTAAGTAGCTGCTAGCAAAAGACCCTACAAAGAAGAATGGATTCCTGGAAAATAAAACCTTCTGAATTTTGGATCTTGAACCCTTTTCTCTTCATTCTACATGCCACAGTGACAGATGGAGGCTGTGTCCTCTGCACATGAGCAAGGCTATCATTCCTCCCTTACTGCCCCAGACAAACACCTTTGTGTCTCTGGCACCGTGGGCAAAAGGGTGAAGAGGCTTTGACAACCTCACACTTTGCAGCACAGATTAATTTCCTTGATAGTTAAGCTCCATCAAGAAACAGATAGCACACACAAAAATGAATAATCCCTGGTTCAGGCCCACGTGCAGTTTCAGAGCCAAGAAAGGAGGAAATGCTGTTGTGCTGGATGACAGCTCTACCACAGCACTTCTTGCCAGCCTCTGTTACCTGGTAGTTTGCCTTTATTCACACCTAGGGCAGGCCTTTCCTAAAGAAAAGTCTGAGCTGTGCCACAACTTACCTGCTACTGAGTGAAAACAGCTTTTTGGTTGAAGGGCAGTAAGAGCTGAGGAGGGAGAAGAAGAAGTGGTTTTAAGCAGACAAGAAGAGGTGAACTTGCAACAAGATGTGGAACATGGCACCAACCACCACGAGATTCTCAAGGTGTGTCCCCCTGAGGGAATTCAGGGGGTATTTGCTCAATCTTTGAGCTTCTTCAGGTAAGGAGAGGTGAGAAAAATAATGTATGTGATGTGATGCCACTCACAGCCCAACACTAGGGACCCTGGCACACCAGAATAAGCAAAACATTCCCCCACTGCAAACAGGGGAAGTTCACATATTTGATTATTCCAAGTGATCAAAGTAAGACATTTACAAGAATCCACACCTTGAGGTACATGCTTGCTCAGAATATTTTAAGTGTAACCTTCTCCCTCTCAGAGCAGGAGGGACTCTCATTCACACTGGTGGGATTGCTGCTAAAACATCAAAAAGGAACCACAAACTTAAGTTTCATATAGTGACACAAACTCACAATGGAAAAAACAACAAGGCTTTCTTGGCCTGTCCACAGCCCCAGACACTCAGCTCTATTTCCCTTGCTCATTTTCAGCCCATTTATTCCAAGATAAACCCTCTGGCACTACAGTGAATAATCCTCTTCTCTCTTGGGATTCAGAGTGAAAAGGGAACATGTCACTCTGCATGACAGAGAGAACTGCTAAAATAAAGATGCTACCGAGGATCGAATTTTTAGCATACGTCTCTTTCGGGGTGTGAATGGCACCAGGATGCAGTAATGGGGGCCATGTACTTCTGGGTCACCAGGTCAGGTCTGACTGCATCTTTCAATAATTTTGACAGCCTGCCATCTGTGACACGAGGAGCAGGTGTTCATGTGGAGGGTGGTCAGTATGTGGCTCTAAAATCAACCATTTCCAGCAAACAGCAGCACAGCTCTGGAGCCTGCTTGTGGACTGGGAGCCTCGCTGCCTTGAGAGGAAAAATGGATTTGCCAGAGATTTTTGCCACAGCCAGGATCTGCACAACAGCAACGTGCCAGTGAATACACAGCACCAAAGTGCTTTGGATGGCAGGCAGGAGGATGACACCTCCTCCAGAACCTGAGAGTGAGGCAAAGCAACAACAGAACATCCTGCAAAGTCTGCAAGCTGATGTTCTCCTCCACTGTCTCCCCTTGCTCTACACACAGAATTACAGAATGGTTTGTGTTGAAAGGGGTCTTAAAGATCATTGCATTCAATTTCCCTGCCATGGGCAGGGACTCCTTCCACTGTCCCAGGCTGCTCCAAATCCCATCCAACCTGGCCTTGGACAGTTCCAGAGATCCAGGGGCAGCCACAGCTGCTCTGGGCACCCTGTGCCAGGGCCTCCCCACCCTCACAGGGAAGAATTTCTTCCCAATATCTAATTTAAATCTGGCCTCTGACAGTTTAAATCCATTCTCCCCTGTTCCATCACCACCTGTCTTGGGGAGTGGTTGGAGACCACACCAGTGGTACCCAGGTCAGTACCACAGTCACAGGAGAATAGGTCTGATCAAGACTTCAGCTGCTGAGATCAGCCTGTGCCTGCTTTAAGAAGCACAGCAATCAGGATTCACCGTGTTCCAGACAGGCCCCTCTTCACCCAGATTCTGTGGCCCACAGACCCGAGGAAACAGAAATTAATAAGCATAAGGCTCCTGAATAACATCTTGGAAAGTCTTCTGAATATTTCATCATGAGTGCTTAGATACACACTCATGGAAGCTCAGCTTATTCATTCTAGCGAGCGCTAAAATCCTTGTGGGATACCTGCGGACTAATTGGTTTTGTCTGTGTTAGTGTCTAGTCACTGCAGGAACCAGGCAGTGCTGAACCTCCAGCTCAGACTAAGAGCTCCCTGAAGATAGAGAACTAGGCTGTGTTGTCTGGCTCTGGAAGTGACTTGGGTTCAGAAGTTCTCCAGTCCATACATTATTACTAATCCTCCTTGCATGACACATGGCTGCTGCAGAGGAGTAATCTCACGCAAGCACCCTAAGCCAGAGCATCTGCAACAGCACTGGGGAGGAGTGAGGCAGGAGTTAATCCTCCTCCTGAGTGATGGGGAGGTGGCTGTGGGCAGGGATCCTGCCTGCTCCATTCCTCTGCCAAGCCAGACCTGTCCTCTCGCCATCGAAATGAGAGATTTATGTGGGGCCTGGCAAATCTCAGCAGCAAGCAAGAAGCTCCGAGAGGAAAAAGGCTGAGAAACAGATGCAAACCAGACCCAGGTTTGCTGCTCCAGCCCTGTGCAGCAGGGAGGGAAGGTGGGACACGCTGCTCCCCTTTGCACTGGCTGCTGCAGGAGCTTTAGCAGAAGGTGAGACACAGAACACACCTGCAACCCTCTCCTGCTCCTCCCTCCCATTTCCTTTGGATCCCAGCTTCACACAAGTGCATGGAACTGCTTTTCTGGGGACACTTCAATGCAGATTCCCAGTATCCTAAAGACCAGTCAAGGACTCAGAAGGAGGAGTTCTGACATCCTTCTCCTCAACATGTGCAAGAACACAAAGCAATTTGCTCACTTTGTAACCTCGAACTTGATGCCTCAGGGTGTGAGTTAACTATTGCCAGGGCTCTGGAGAGAACAGCTTCCCTCTGATCTTCCAGCAGTGCAGATGCTACTGGGTACAGTCACAGAGGTGTCACCTTCTTTCTGAGTGCCAATTACAGATTACAGATGTTGGAGAAATTTCAATAGTTCAGTACAAATCTTGTCCTACGTCCAATTGATACAATTTCGTTAATACAATCAATAGATCTACACTATCTTGGAAAAGTTTGGTCCATTATTAATACTTGAGTGATTAAATTTTACTTATTTTTTTCCTAAATACCAGCTTAAAATCAATGCAACAGCTCCAAAGTTTGTTTGTTTTCTCCAGTGCAGTATGTAGGAGATGCTTTATCAACTAATTTATTGACTTTGACCCCAAAGTCCCAACTTTAAATTTGCTGTCAGCTTAGTCATCCTGCTTCTCCCTCCGTGGCTGCTGCCTTTCCTCAGTGCAGGAAATCTGAGATGAAATGGGAACTTCTTGCCTGGCCAGGAGAGGTGGGCTGGCCCTCAGGGCACTGGCATCAGCTCTGCAAACAGGGAATGAACTCCACTCATCACCTGCCACTCGATTTCCTTATCAAAGCAAAGGCTGCTAGAGGGGAGCACTTTATTAAGACTGGAAATTCTTTTGGGAGCGCAGTCACAAGTGCCCTGACATATGGAAATGGATGTAATTTCATCTGATGAGACAGCTAACACTCAGATGGAGCAGCAGCACTGTGTCTGGGCAAGGGAGCAGCCAATGAGCAGAGCATGGGCGACTTCTCCTTGTGTTTGAAGATTTCAAAGGCCACAGGAGATCACTGATGTTTTTGTGGCTGAAACCACAATCTGTTCCCTGCTTGTTGACCAGAATATCTCTATTTATTTGGAACTGAAGCATATAAGCTCTGCCTGCTCTGAACAGAACCTGTTCTGCTTATTTTTAGGGATAATAATTGTTGGGTGACACAACGGGGTGCTTAGTTAATTAAGGCATGTCAATAAAACAGCCATGGAGAAAAAGAAGAAGGAATTCCACACCACAAAAAAACATTTTACTGCTAAAGTAAACTGAATGTGTCTGATGAATTTCTGGTTATGCCAGAGTATCACCCAACTCAGCCAATGACCAAAAAAAAAAAGCGTGATATTTGTCATTACATCTCTTCGGGCACTTGGCTGAGCAACTCACAGACCTTGGAATAAAACTCAGGGCAGAAAAAGAGAAGTTCAGTGTGCACAGAACACCTCAGCTTTCCCAGGTCCCTCCAGAGCAGGAAGGAATGCAGGCAGACCCCAATGGCAAAGCGAGGTGCTGAAAGGAGCTGCACTGGGCTGCCAGCGATGGAGCAGCCTCCTCTCTCCCAGAGAACCCTGACCCCATTGTGCACCACGGTGAGAAAGAAGCCCAGGCATGAGCAGGACAGTAAATCTATACAACATTTGTGATGTCTAGCTCAGCCCACTGCGTTCAGAATATCCAAATGAAACTTCGTCCACGGTCTCAAATTCTGCTTTCTAATTTGGTTCGTTAAGGACGCGAGGCAGGAACTGTCGTCGTGTGTTTATAGAGCAGCCAGTGCTCCCAGGAATCCAGACTTATTTGGGGTGTTGGGTAGAAGTAAGAGTTTAAAAAAGGAGGAAGAATCTACCAAAATAACTGTTTTCCATTGTGATCCACAGGCTTGACCAAATTAAATCCTGAATATGTATATTTTAATTACATGTATTACACATCTCAACACAACAGCAGTTGTAGTTGTGGAACAAAGTGCTGGATTTGGCCCATTACATCATTTGTTTTCTTTGACCTACACCATTTCCTGTAGAGCCAGGGAAGTTCCAAAGTTAAATCTCTGTTGGGATCCCCTGTCACAACCCATTTTTGGTCAACTGTTTGAAAAACCTCTTGAGCTCAGGGGTGTGCACCAAGAGATAAAGAGATGCTCCAGGGAGGGAAGGAGCTTGAGTTGCAACATTAGAAATATGTGCAAGTTAGATAAACTACTTAAAAACAAGATGCTAATTTAGCAACTTCAAGGGCCACATTTCTCCAGCCAACCCAAGACATAAAAAGAAACAAAATTTCATTAAAATAACCTAACCCTGGTGTTGTTTCAAGTGCTACAATTATTCAAACACAGCCCACCAGCTCTCAATTAGCTGCCTTCTCACTCCAACTGCAGCAGGTCTGCAGTGCACAGAAATGTAATTATTCACACACCACCCTGTCATTGCCACCACTGTCTGTACTTCTAAAGCATCTTGATTACTCCACTGATGAGCACTGTGGAAATGCCTATAAATAAAATAATCATCTCCCCTCATTAAGTTCCAGCTCGTGGACTGAGGAAGGATGATTTTCCTTTGTACGTTCCTTTTGTAAATTTTATCATCTCACAACAGAGGGAGGAACGTGCCTCTGATGGCACTCAAAGAGACAGAAATGTCAGGATCCTTGTCAGTAATTCAGCTTTGAGCAGCTTGCGTTTTTGCATGAATATTTCCTCCTGAAAAACAAAGTGCTGTTTTTGTCAGAATTACGCATTCAGTAATCTCTTTCTAATGTCGGCATCAGACATGCAAAACCCCCTAATGTCATGTCAGGAGGTCAGATTTTATGGAGCAGTATGTCATGGAAACCCCAAACAGCCAGCTCTGCACCCACAGCAGAAGCTTCCAGCTCTGACTTCCACTCTAAGAACACACATCTACAATAAAAAACAAGCATGGAAGGAAACCTTCCACTAAAAGCAAAGCCTTGGTGAACCAGGTGTGCTCTTCAGGAAGCTTCAACAGTAATTGATGCTGCAAAGAAATATCAGACATCCCATTATTGCCAAATCACAGTCTCGCTGTTTTCAGTGACTGCAGTACTGGGTGTAGACACTGGAATTCCCAGTAGTGTCTCCAACAAGCAGTGAAATATCTCACTGCATAAAATGGAGAATTACAAAGCCAGAGAAACAAGTTAAATGTCATATTAGGGCTCATGATGAAGACATGAGCCAGAGTTGGAAGGGAGTCACCACTTGCTCTCATCACAGCTAAAAGGGGGAGAAGAGAGCAGTTTGATGGAAGCTCATGGAGCATCCCTATTTCTGCACCATCCAAAGCAACACCTCACCTCCAAACTGCCAGCAGCTCTCAAAGAACTGAGGCCACTCACAGGTTGAGATTAAGATCCTCATTCCCAGCTGGAAGAACAACAGCACTCTGTGTGCCAGCATGAGCAGGGAGCTGCTCTCAGGCCAGATCCAATTATTAAACCCTCTGCAAAGCTGCTGTGATCCAAAGGGCATGGCCCAAGCCCATGGGTGATCACCTCAGGGAGGTCATTTGACTCTCTCCTTTCCCTGGTCTCTCCCAAGGTTTCCAGCACATCACTGCTCACTTACAGCAGGTTGCTGTGCCTGTGGACAGTGCAGCTGCAGCCTCTCATGTTCAAACCTTCCTCCATCTGAGGAAGGAGAAGTGCTGCACTGAGACAAAGAAACCTCTGGCAGACAGATGTGATTTTTGGTGTATCTGAAGCTGGAACCAGACAGTAACTGATGTGCAGAACACAGAGGATGGGACAAAGCAAGAATCACCAAATCACAAGATGGTTTGGGTTGGAAAGGACCTTAATGATCATCCAGTTCCAGCCCCTGCCATGGGCAGGGGAACCAGACTGTCAGGTCAGAGTGGCAGGCTGCTCTCAGCTCCCAGGCACTACACACTACACTCCTGGGCTGTGCAGGACACTGCAGGGACCTGTATTTGGGATGAACATTTTTATATGTAAAATCTGGATGTTCTTGGGCAGAGCCAGTACTTGAATAATTTTCTCCAGAGACAGGACAAAGTTAATTTACAGCAAAACCATCAATCCCTAGAACAGCCAGCGTCCAAACCCACACAAGAGCTGTGCAGCCTCACTCCAGAATGTGGAGCAGGAAAAATAGTGACGAAAATAAGATTGTTCCTCAATTACAATAAACAGAAATGTTAAATCAAGCTCAGAATTGTCCTTGAAGAATCCAGCTCTTCCCAGCTCTAAAAATGATCCCCCACATTCCTTTAAGGCTTTTCATAGATACAGCAATCCGAAATGGCTCATTGCTGTGTAGCTGCTAACAAGAGACAGATGTTGCCTTCAGTTCCAGCAACATGTAGACATGAAGCACATTTTGATGACCTGCTAAATATTTCTGACTCTTTCTGCACGTTACCTCCTCGTGCATTTAACTCAAGGAATTGCACCCCAGTTCCACGCTTTCCCTGCTCACTCTGGAGCTGGCCAGAAGAAGCAGCTTGGATCAACCACTTTATCTTAGCAAGCCTTCACCAGAGGGCAAGGAAAGACAAGTTTTCACCGAGTGAAGCCAAAGCTGGAGAGTTCTTCCAGTTACTCCAGAGCCAGATCAGCTGGTGGCTGTGAGCCCAGCTCCCCCTGTTATTTATTTAGCTGGCCCAGAAGACACGCACCGCACGCCGGCGTGCGGGGCCAGCATCTGTTCCACCCAGACCCATGCTGCATTCTTCACTCAGTATTAATATCAGGGAAAATTTAGTAACCTAACCACTGGCATGAGAAGCCACACTTCTAAGGGAACAGATGGCAGCAATCATCTCGGCTTAATTTTAGGCTTTGAGAATGGGCCTGAGTCAGCAGAGCCGCGCGGTAAGAGGAAGACAAAGACGTAACATCTGTAAAACCTCCTACCTGCTTCCCATCCAAGGTGTAGAGCTTTTTGACCACCCCTGTCTCCAGTTTGATGGCTTCGGTGATGTCGGTGAGGACCTGCTCGAAGGAGTGGGCAGTCTTCTTGTTGAGGAGCACCCGCACGGCCTTGCGGGGCTTCACCCCGCTGCGGATGATGGTCACCAGCTTGGGGCGCACGAAATCCTTGTTCTCCTTGGCCTGGGCGCTGTTGCTGCTGGCCAGGGACTGAGGTGCTTTCTGGTTGGCAGAGGTCTTCACGTTGACAGACCAGTTGGGGTTGACGTTCTTGGTGTATTCCACCTTCTTGAAGAAGTTGTCGGACGAGCAGACGTAACTCTCCCCTTGAGGAAGAAATGAGATTTTACAGTAACTTACAGAAAACAGGGCCCATGCTCTTCCCCCATGAACCATGCAAACCATTCATAATAGTTTCCATTAGCACTTCCATGGCAGCTCGTTCTTAAAGCATTCTGCCTTATTTTAATGTTACATTTATGCTGATTTAAAATATTGCCAGTGTTTCCACAAAGTAAGCAAGTCAGCCACCAGCAAATACATACAATCACATGAACCTGGGGTTTGAAAAGGTTGAGTCATAAAGGTATTTAGGTACTTGAAGATGCAGCTAAGCTTTCCAAGAGCTTCAAAACGCCAAATTCATTTGAACATCCCCATTATTTTATAAATTTGCCAGCTATCTTTACAGACCTAGCTACTACTTCAGTGTGTCATTGATGCCTTAGGTTTTAACTTTTATATTTTTCCAACCCTGCCCTGCCCAGTGTCACTCTGCAGTTCCCTGGAGCTCGTTCAGTGCTGTTCTCTCATGCTCACACACACACAACAAAGCCTCTCCAGCTCTCCAAGGACACCCAGACCCTCCTAGGCCCAACAACTGCAAACCACAATCTTGGCAAGAGGGGGGCAAGCTTGGGCAAATTCCATCCTTGCCTGGCTTCTGCTTGGGGAATTGATGCTGAGATCCAAGTGGGAAGAACTCGGGAGCTGTCCTTGTCCATGTTGGGATGCACTGAGGCAGGAGCCTCTGGAGCCCAGAGTGTACCTCTGAAGGCCTTTCCAATCAATCCCTCCTTGATTCCTTTATTCCTGTCTGGGCTCTGTTTCTAGGGAGCCATTTAAGGCATCATCATTCCCTGCCAACAGGACATCAACATTCATCCACAAAGCTCCTTCTGCATCATGCCTAAAAAATAACCAAAATCTTGTCCTGAATAGTCTCCACTAAAAGTAGCCCTGATAAATCTAGCAGGCATAACAAATATGCATTGTTAGAGCCTCAGTGGTTTATTAGGGAACAGACCTAGCGGCAGCTGAGATTAAACACTGCACCAAATACCACTGCTTGCTTTTACATGGCTGGTACCAACCAAAAATACATTAAATCCGAATTTAGACATGGCAGAGAAGGGTTACATGGTCTTGTTAGTAATTCACAAATAGCCCTTCCCTATCCCACCCAAAATTACTTTCGGGCTTTGTCTGTAATTTACAGGATCCTGTCTATCTAAGGTTTTAAAAGCACCTTAAAGGATTTGTAGGAGCTTCTTTTGGGCCTGCAAATCTGATGGATGCTGGAAGAGTTATTGCAAGAATGAGACTGTAAACCAGTATCCCTAAGGGAATGTTGCTGTCTGGTCTGAAATGACTCAGGCTGCTGAGCACTTGAGGATGCACTGAAAAAAAGTCACTCACTGCTGGAGGAAGGAGCTTTCCTCTCACCATTAGATAAAATTTTAATAGGAACTGAAGGCATGACATGGGTACCTGTAGGACTGTAGAGTCTCTTCTGGTGTTTTCTTTGTCTGATCTTACAGAAATAAGTCCTTTGTGTACTATGATATGTTTGAAATCAGAATATAGATTTAACTATTTTGAAAAATAAAAAAGAAAATAAAAATTCCTTCTTCACCAAACCAGGCTGGCTGAACTTCCCTGTCTGTCCCTGACTGCGGACTCCAGGGTTCAGACATCTTTGAAAATCCCAACAGCTGAGTCTGGCTTCCCATGCAGGGACCTCTAGGGCAGGATCTGACATCCAGTTGGTAAAATACAGATTTCCAAACATTCTGCTGTTTTCCACGTGGCCCAGGCATGTAACAAGTCCAGGATAAAGTTCATACTGGAACTCCTTCTGCTGACTAAACTGCACCTCTAATGGAGGCACCAGGTCAATCCCTTCACAGAACCCATGGTGAGACCATAACAGGCACACAATAAACAGATTTTAACAGGCTTGTAACAGCACTCTGGGTATTTCTGTCCCTATCACTGATCAGGGTGTGATGGCACAAGCAGCCATAGAAAAGATGCAGGATTCTGGCTTATTTTAACCCCACCTTTGCACCCAGTTTGCCACAGCAATGCCCACTCATGGTGCTTACGTCGCCAACTGCAGCTCTTCTCCACCACTTGTATAAAAATGACCGAAATCCTTGACCAACAGGAAGAAGATATTCTGTTTCCCCTTCTAAAGATGGAATGCAACCACTGAAGAGAGAAGAGAGCTGACAAGGTTGATGATGAACACTGAGTTGGGCACTTCATCAACCACTGTACCCCAAACAAACACAATCATCCCAGCAGCAGGTTCTGCTGGCTTGAAGAAACAGCAAAAATCTCCATTTGCTGACAGCAACACCCTCAATAAACTGACCATGCATCCCTGCCCATAGCTGGAGCTCCATAATCCCTTACTTTCTGTGAATCTGACTCAACAGAAACTCAAATATACCCCCCAGAGTATTCCCTCTGGGGATATCATTTTCCAGAAGCTTTGAATACTTCAAATCTTTCTGATTAATAAGTGATAAGTTGTGGTTTATTCATCTGCTTCTGCCAAGTAACACCTGGTGCAGAGTGGGCCCAGGCTTCTCTCCAGTTTCTCAGCTGAGAGAAGTCCAGCAAGGGGAGTTTGGAATGCTCCCATGGAATTAACCATCCTAAGAACCTGAGCCCTCCCAAGCCCATAATCCCCAGGCAGCAGAGCCCTCCTAAGTGTGCTCAGCAGAACTGAGCATTATCCTCTGAGAAAAGGGATTTCTCTGTTGAAATGCAGCACTAAGAACGAGTGATTTGAATGCTGCTGTCACCCCTGCCCCAGGCTTCCCTGTGCCAGCTCCTGACCTCACCTGCACCTCTGCTTCCCTACCTGAAAAACAGAAGTAGACTATCAGCCACTGAAGTATGGCGAGGCTTGACTTTCATCTGCATTTGACCTTCATCTGTATTATTTTCACAGTGAAAGAAAGTACCCATTTGCACTGTGTCCTGTAAAGACATGAGGTGGTGGAGCGTATTTTCTACTAACAAGCTCCATATTAAAATTTTAAAGTAAGCTGGAGAGATTCTTGATCTGCCTGGTACCATTATTTTTAGTTCCAGCTGAGTCCTTTCGAAGTCCTCCCTGCACACCAGAGCTGTTTGTGTATTTACACCACCACACACCAAAGGCAACGGTGGCATAAGGGCAAAACTCTCGGAGGGTTTGTTCCACAGATGTGATCTCAGGCAGCTCTGCAGATCCACACACTGGCCTCTCAAGCTGTGCTCACACTCACAAGTGGAAAAGGGAATCTGCCCCTTCTACCTTTGTCTCACTTAACCCAAACCCTAGCAAATAAAATTCATACTTTACTGGATTCTAAAACTGGAGAGAAATTTCCTTGGAGTGACACTCCAGAACAGCAGTTCAGAGTAGAGGCTCTTCTCAGCATCGTTTCTGCAGTCACAGCAGCACAGCTCCAGGGAAGAGGAGCTTTTCTTTCTTCCCTCCCTGACCTAAGGATGTGACTTGAAGCTTTAACTTCATTTAAAAACCACTTCAACTAATGTCTTCCCTAACTCAGTTTATGACCCTCAAATAGCAAAATCATCATTCAAGTTCCTCAGTGAGGCAGACCAATTTTCCAGACAGGAACACACTTTCCACAGTGTATTCCACTTCCCACAGTGGAGTTCTACCCAAACCTTGCCATGATGGTAGCAGGACTGGGCAAGCACGGGCTGAGGACCTGTGAACTTTCCAGCTTTGAACTGCACACCGTGGCCAGGAGACCATAAAAAAGAGAAATCTTAGGGGGAATAGAGCTACCATGGAGGGAGGAGTGGGTTCTCTGTGGGTTTCTCTGCCACATCTGTCTGTGCTAAGCCTATAATGAGAAGTCAAGGTGTACAACTGTGCCAGCCACAGAAGCATGACTGACAGGCACAGCGTGGTTACAGAAGATGTGCTTGGCATAACAGAAGGAACGGGAAGTGGATGTGAGATCTTGTCACGAGCAAAAGAAACAGCTCCAAGAAGAATATTGCTCCTCAGCCCTGAGCACAAAAAATCTGTGCACAGATATTTTCAGGAACACACGTCTCGAGCCAGCAAGCAGCTGTGCACACGTGCAGAAATCCCACTGTAAGCCATGAGAAGCTACAATGGACAGAGCCACACCATAAATCAATCCCAAAAAGGGAGCTCCAAAAAGGCAGCTCACTCACTGGTGGAGGGCAGCACCATCCTCACAAAATCCCTGTGGTGCCAAGGACAGTGTTTGTTCAGTGCAGGACCAGGTCAGAGCACGATGCCCTTCCTGCTCTGCAGAGCCAGAGCCTGCAGGGGGATGTGCATTGTCACCATGCCAGGGTGCTCCAGACGTGTCACCATTCCTGTCATGCCCCCAGACCAGCCAGGGCATTTCCTCACTCCTCCTGCCTGCTCTCAGCAATGACTAATGGCTGTCTGCAGACCTCAGACCTTCTGTCAGCACCATCACATTTGCCATTTGAAGCCAGGCTTGTATCGCACAGAATTACTGTGGCTTTGAGTGCGTGACACATCCCAGTGCTACCAATTTGATGGAAGCACAAGGAGATTATTCAGCTCCTAAAGAAGGGATGATCTCAGCAAAGATAAGGTTTGCCTCAGAGAAGGTTCCTTGGAAAAACCCTAAGCTCCAGATGAGCGCTAATCCTCCAACCCTCTTACAGCAGCTCCCTGTGACAATACCAAAAATGACAGGCTGAGCTTTCCCAAAAAGTTATCCTTCCTCAGCATGCAACAGCAACTTTCCAGGGATAATGAACTGCGGGCAGAAGTCTTTTGAGAAAAATCAGGGAAGCTGGATTGAGGCCATTCTGAACGTCTTAAGTGTTAACAGTTATTCCAGGAACAGTCTCTGTGGGCAGCAGTCAATTATTCTGACTGTTAGCTCTGCAGTTGCAAAGCTGAGATTGTGCTGCTGTGCCCAGGTTTTTGTGTTTCGTGGAATTTACCAGGACTGCAGCAGGAATTAAGTGGACTTAACGCCTTGCAGAGTTCATTCCACACGGTGTTGGAGGAGGCCTTTAGTTTTAAATGCATGAACTTGCTGCTGCTTTTTGAGTCCAAAAGATCTGCTCCAGCATGGGAAAATGAACCCTGGAAGAGCTCCCTTCCCTTGGCTCTTCCACAGGGAGCTCTGCCATGAACAGAAGCACCTCTAGTTCTGTTGAAGAAGTGGAAGAAACGCTTGATTAGAAATCACCTTCAAAACCTCACGATGCCTGCGAAGAATTTTGGGACCACACCAGTCCTAGCGTGACAGCCAGGATGAGCAAGCAAATAAAACAGAACCTCAAGGACAAATTTTGTTATGTAGGATGCAATTAGCTGAGCTATCAGGCCAACAGACACCCACAGAAAACAATTCCGCAGGTTACCAAGGTTTCAGCATCAAACTACATGAATTTCATTTTTCCAGGCAAACTGGAACACACACATTGGGTGGAGATTCCAGCATGTTTCCTATAAACCCCTCAGCCCCAGCACACACCAGACTCGAGACAGCTCCAGGGTGGAGCCCCTCCTATGATTAATTTAAATACTCCTGGAGAAGATTTTGGAAAATATTCCCAAGGGCACAACAGGATACAAAAAGTTTGGAATCACTTTCTGGAATATCTCACGCAGCCCAAGAACATTTGCAGTGAAGCCACACCGAGCAAAACAAAATCCCATTCAGCTTTTTCTAGTGTTTGATCTGAAGCAAGGGCAAATTTCAATCAAGGAGCCTAGGACAGGGAATAAAATCCCTTTGGAGGTGCCTTTCCCTCACTCCCAGGTTGTGCCTCACTGCCCACTTCATTATGTCAAGAAGCTGAATATGAGAAAGCAGCAAAATTATGGAGAGGGCTAAAAAAAACCTTTTGCCCCACAAAGAACTCATTTATGGGACAATGGGGAGTGGAACAAGTGGCCAAGAGCAGCATTTCTTAAGCCAACTTTGCTGCTGAAGTCAATGCACAGCATCAGCTTCCACCTCCACCCAGCCCTCCAGTCAAGGACAGAGAACAATCAGAGCAGAGGTGGGACAACTTCTCAGCACATCAAGTCTACAAGAAGAGGCTCAAATCGAACCAAGGATCAAATCACCACATCCAGATGTTAAAGGAACTAAATTTTAGCAGACACTTGGATGAAACATGAGCGCTCTAGCTTGAGAAAGGCTGGAAAGGATGGCACATGATTATTTTAGCATCTTTCATATGCAAGTCTTGTCACAGCACAAGGCACAGAATTATCTGTTACAACAGTGACTTACCAAAAAATGCAGCTTCACAAATCACCTTCCTGAAGCCTTGGTCACTGAAACTAATTCTATATGAAGGGAATAAAGATCATCTGGTGTTCTTTTCCAAAAGATTCACCAGCCAGCAGCACCTGGGCCCAGCATCCACTCCTGACTCAGCCAAGGCAGTGGGACATGAATGGGAGGTGCTGTTGGGAGTTTACCTCTGCCAGGATCAGCTGGAACAGGGCAGTAACAGGATGCTGCACTGCACTTAACCAACAGACAGATTGAGGGGGAATAAAGTCCTAATCAATGGCAGCAGGTGCATTATTTACAAATATATTGAAGTGGAATGCTGAAAACAGGGAGTCGGGATTGAGACAATTACTACAGCAAGGGAAGATGGCCATTAGGACTGGAAAGAGGGATAAAAATATAGGGAAAGAGGGGTAAAAAATAGCCAGGCAGGTGGATTTTGAGAGAAGGTCATTGGGAGACTAGACAGCTTCCTGGAGCAGGATGGAAAAAGCAACCTGTGACCAGTGAGGGAGAATCCATACAAGAGCAAAAAGGCACCTGTGTGACAAGAGTTCTGTGGGCTTCCAAAATGTGAGGTGTTAGGGTGCAGCACAGGAGAGGACCAAGAGGCACATGCCAACAGATGGAGGGAATGTGAAAAAAGAGTCAGAAAACTTCACTTGTTGTCCTTATGAGAGTAACCCTGAGCGCCAGGGAAGACCTCTGGGTCTGGAGAACAAAAGGGTGATTCCAAGCCCCAGGCAATGAGCAGCACACCATGTGGTCCTTGTTCACCTGAAATGTCTGTCTCTAGGATGCTGGTACTGTGCAATATCATTCTCTCCTCTCCAGAACTACATTCAGGCTACACTACATAAGTACATTTTTAAATCACTCAGAAGTAATCAAGTACTTAGAAGACGGTGTGAAATATAATCAGTAATTCTCAAGCTTTTGCCATCAAACCACTGAGATGAGCCTCTCTGATGACTTTTCCTAGGCTCTACTTGTCTATTGGAAACTACAATGATAAATAGGCCCCATCATAGCAACCAGCACTGGTTTGGTTACCCTCAGCCTCCAAGCAGAAAGCCAATTTATAATGCAGACATGCCCTGGCTGTGTGTGCACTGTTCTTGTGTGTCACAGCAGGACTAGTCCCAGGCTCTGGGTTCCATGCAGGTACCTTGCACTCAGCTGTGCAAACACCCAGGCTAATGGCAGAGCTCACCACAAGGCTGGTTACAACCAGGGTGTTTTAAATTGCTTTTCTGCACCACAAGCGTAGGTCACCCCTAGAAATATGGGATCAATAGCAGCATGCAGACATACTCTGACACGTTCAAAAAATGGATTCCTTTGTCCTCACTCTGCTCAGGTTTTATTTTCCTGCATGATGCTCTGCTGAGGACACAGCCACACAGACAGTCCCATTTTGGTTTTAGTGTCTCTTCTTCAGTGCTATTTCCAGGTGCCATTTTGGCAGAACAAAACCAGAATCCAAATGCCAGCACCTCGTGTCTTTACCTTAACAAGCAAAATATATTTTCATGAACTAGGTACCTCCTTACCTGCAGCAAAACCCACTGTAAAGCAGCTATAACAACTAAAGGTTTCTTAACTTCACTGACAAAAAGCAGGAAGAGTGTAAGAGGAGGAAGAGTGGAAAAAGAGAAAAAAGAACTGCATTTTCTCCTGGAGTTATTTCTGAATATTTGCATAAAACCTAGGACAAGCAGGACTGAGAGCTGCCATTAGAGAAAGGCTGTGGCCATATTAAGAGACCAGAATGAAACATGGCAGAATCTCTAAAATTAAGGGAGGCCACACCTCCATTCGACAGCTGTAATTGGGCTGAGAATAACTCCACTAGGAAGCATCAGAGCTCTGAAAGGCAGCAATTTCTTCCCAGGAAAACTCCTCTATGGAAACCAAGATTTATTCAGTGTCCTTGTCCCCGCGAAGTATTTTGGGGAAATGAGGATCCTGCTTCCCAGACAAGGAATTCTAGGGAGAGCTGCTTTAGTCAAGGTCACACAATGACTCGCTGCCGAGGCTGCCCCTGCAGTTCATGCCTCACGCACTCACATCCATTGTCTTTTACTAAAGGCTAAAGCCTCGTGGATTTTCGGTAGTTACCAAACCGGCCAGGTCGTCTGCTCGGAGAAAAACACCGAGGAAAAGGGAAGAGCAGCTCCCCTCCCGCAACAGGATATTCCAGGTGCAGACAAAGAATGGATTGCTCGGGGGAGAGAAAAGCAGGGTGGCTGTGGGTGCCCTCTGTCCATGCCACTTCAGCAGGGCTGGCCCACGGTCCTGCCTCGGGCAAGGAGGCAGGGCTGGCCATCCCCGCGATTTCATCCCAGGGCTTCTCCTGACCCTCCCGGGAAAGGCAGCACCCAGGGCAGCAGCAGAGGGAGCACCCCAGGCTCAGGCACGGCTGGCAGCTGAGCTCCACAGGAGCAAACCTTCCCCCAGGGCACCCCTTGCGAGCAGGGTCGATTTTTGACTCATCCCTCGTGCCACGGTGACACGCAGAGGAGCAGGCACACCCACAGCCCCTCCGGACACACGGACGCGCTCAGCTCTGCCCCGAGCACCCCCTGGGCACCCAGACCGGCCAGGCAGGGGATGCCTCCCACGCTGTCCCCCAGCCCCACCACAGCAACCACCCCGCTCTCGGTCCCTGCAGAAACAAATACGCACGGGGCACCTCCCTTCCGCACAGCCCCTGCACGAACCACGAGCGTGTGTGCAGCACATGAACTCCCCGTGCCCTCACCGCACACATCGCTCTGCGAGACACCCCCCGACACACACACAGAGCCCAGCACACCCCACACACCCCCTGAGCACAAACCCCAACGCAATCCCCACACCTCCGCTGTAATTAACCTCCCTCCACGCGCACAAAACCCCCGAATTTCACCAAGCGCAACCTGTCCTAAACGCCCTTCTCCATTCCCAACCCCCGTTCATTAACTCCCCTCTCTAACCAGGCTGCGTGAACTCCCAACACACGCCTGCCCTCGCTCCCCAAACACCCCCCAACACCCCTCCCTCCCACCATCCATCGCCCCCTGCCTGCCCCCCGAGCAGCGCTCTCCGCACACCCCTGAGAGCCCGCACGGCCCCGACCACACCCCTCCGCACACACACCGCGTGCACAATACCCCAAAATCCCCTCCGCACACCGAGAGCACAAACCCTTCCCGCGCCCATCGCTACCGGAATGCCTCAGCATCCNGGAAACGCGACCTTCTCGGCAGCCCCGAGTGGTGCAGCCCCCTGCCCACCCCTCCTCCTCACTGCACCAGGCGGCCGATGCTGGTTTTACCTTCCTCCAGCTCGTCCATGCTCCCGATCTTCCGCGAGCCATCGATGGTGTAAATGTAGCGCACTCCCTGAGGCAGGTTGATGTTGTCGGACAGGGACCGGGTCAGGTCCGCCAGGAGGGCATCAAAACTTCGGAAGCGGTCGGAGGACACGGCGTATACAATCCCCTTGAAGTAGCGGTCCCCGTTGCGATAGAAACGCACCTTCTTGGCTTTCTTCTCGTTACTCAGCGCCTGTAAGGTCCGGGTTCTGTAGAAGCTACAGTGAGCACTGTGAGTGGGGCTGGGCAAGCCGTTCATCCGTGTGCCTCGCATGTTTCTGGACGCCTTGTCTCTTTCGTCAAAGTGTCCAAAATCAAGTTCCATAGTTTGGTGAACCCTAAAGATCTGAAGCTAGGCAGGAAGGAGATGGGGAGAGAAGGAGGGCAAAGGGACGGATTAGAGCCCAGCAGAGCCACAGTCTGGAGAGCAAAACGACACTAAGGCTGTGTCGGGAGCAGGACAGATGCATTTGGGAAGCGCCCCCTCCCCTGACCCAGATTTGTATCGATTCTGGGGACTCAGAGTAGGAGGGGTCCTCGCATTTTGAAAGGGATCCAACTACTGGGGGCAGGGAACACGTTTCTAGAGAGCTGCCTGCTCCTGCACCTGGGAGTTTTCAAAGTGCAGCAAATTGGGACTTGGGGCCAAAGGGATACGTGGCAATCACAACTCAGCCCCAAAAAACTCATCCAAACACCAGTTGGCAATGAATTAAACCTCTGAGCCCTGTGAGGTTTCCTTTGGCAACAGAAAACAAGGAGATCCCAGTAAGTCAGCCCTTCAATCTGTCGAATCACGGAAGGACCCAGAGCATCTGAATGTTTAACATTAGAATAAACTGGCATTTATGAAAGAATGGTCACAGGGGAATAAGCAGTTTCTTTGTGACAGCCTGTTCAATAAGGGTTAGCAATGAGATCCAGCCCACCCTTCCCCCTATCCGCAGCCCCCTCCTAGCCCATCAATCAATTCCCAGGACCAGCCTACATCTCTAAGAAGAAATGACTGCAAAGAAAAATCTGTCATTGAAACGCAGAGCTTCGGTAAGCTCTTTTCAGCCCGAGCCTCCTCTGAATTGCGTTTTTGCTGCCGTTTAATGAGGAGGAGAAAATAAAGAGGCTATTTCCACCCCCCACTCCCTTCCAGCCCTAAGTGATTTAATAGCTGGAAGTGCCCGTGCCCCAGGGACACGCCGCCCCTGCTCCTCACCTTTCATTGTTCTGAGCACGGGGGCTTCCAGCACAGAAAAGCCGAGACTGGAGCTGACACCCAGCCAGCAGGAATTTTGCACAGTCCCTAGTTTATGCTGGGGAACAACCTTTCTCCTGCACCAAACCCCAACACAAAAGGAGAAGGAACCCCCCCAACCCTGCAACAGAGACCCTTCCACTCCCCCAGCACCGCCAGGAACATGCACCTCACGTATGTTGCTCGCATGTTCACACAGGGCTGAAAGGGCTTTACAACAGTACTTGGCAGCCAGGTATAAATCCAGGAAAAGCTGTTGCTATCTCATCCCCGCCCTTCACACTCGCCAGAACGAAGCTCCTTCCCTGTGTTTTACAATGTCAACGTGACCCGTGCCAGGATAAAATCATTGTCCCCAGCCTGCAGAGAGGCAGGTGACAATGCAGGCGATCTGCACAGAAACCCCAAGTTGGGAACATTCCCCCCACGATGCCAGCTGGGGTAGATGCGGTCTGGTGTCATGCCCTGAACAATGAAACATCCGAGCAACTTCGGGAATGAATCAGAGGATGCAGGGGTTTCGATTTTAAAATGAACTGCAGATGCTGTAAGGCACCGAGGAAAGATTCCTCCTTTCTCCTACTTTTCTGCATGCAAGTCACTCGGGGAAGCTCTACTCACCGGTTTTCAGCGCGCAGGGTGGAGATGCTGAGAGAAAGAAAACCAGGCTCACTCTGCCTTTGTTGTCTGAGCTCCAAGCAAGAAATTCCTGCCAGGGTGGATGAGACGCCTCCTAGGTCCTAGTGCCTTGTTCCATCCCTTCACGGTAACTTTGCCTCAGTGATTCTCACTCTCACCATCAGCTGTCTGCTTATAGTCTGTGTTTGGGGGGAAAATGGGGTGCTCATTCCAGCTCTGGATAGGTCAACATATGAATAAACAAAAGGTTTAGAGAGGGGCAAGTTTGGGGGTGATGTTTGGAAGGATGCAAATTTCCCCCTGAATCCAGTTGTACCAAGAAATTATCTGGCCCCACTAAAAAAAAAATAAAAACACCAAGGAAAGAAGCCTGGATAATTGCCCCAATCCTACAGGATTAGCAGTACAGGGGGGTCACACTCACAACCCTACAGTGTGGCACAAGGCTGGCACAAGACTCCTGTGTGTTAGGAAGGCAACAGAGAAAATCTCTGGCCAGTGGAACTGGGCACAGTCCTGCTGCTGTGCTGGTTTTACACAGCATCCGTGGTTTACACTGGCAAGCAGAAGGGGAGAATTCACTTGGTGGTTCTGCATGAGGTGCCCCTGAATACTTTTTCTCTGTTAACACTGGACACAAGCCAAAGCCAGAGCGCTGAATCCCAGTTCATTCAAATTCCCAGGAGCTTCGGGATGGAGTCATTCAACACAAACTAAACCCAACAGATCCAGCGTGGCTCATATCCCACAGTAAGAGAAGTTTATTTTCTGATTCCACTACAGGAGGACCCAGCTGTTAAAAAACTGTACTGGGCTCTATCACTCTGACAGCAAAATCTTTCACCTGCTTTCTGGGTGGAGATTTCTATGCTGCAGCACCACTAACCCTGCTCCTAACCCCACTGGTGCTGGCCTCATCTTTACTTTAGAAAAGAATGGGATTTGGAAATTGAGAGTTTTTCCATCTGTAGAAGGAAATCTTTCCTAACAACACTGCATCTGTTTCGAGTGAAAACATCAGATGTTGTCATTTTGGCACATCACAGCAGTATCACATTTACACAGAAGAAGTTAGTATTTATTCCAGCTTTGTCTGCCCTGTGCATGACAGTCCAGGCAACACTGACACAAATCCACTGAGAGCTCGTCTTTGTTTGCCAGCAACTTTCACACATGACATTTGCAAAAAGTTTCTTATTCCCTGAAACCACCCTTTTATTCAAAAGCTCTCCTGCCTCCTCCGCTGGAGCTTTTGGCTGCTCCCTTGTGTGCGTGGTCAGATCACAGCAGAGGAGACAGATCTGCTCTCCTTCCTCAGGAACCACCACTTGAGAGGACCATGGGGGAGAACAGGGTCTGTGCTCTCCAGAGCATATTTCAGTAGGTCTATGGATGCAGTTTCAAGAGGTACATGGGACTTCAAACCTTCTCCTTCCCATTAGATCCTATTCCGAGTTAGATAATTCCTGGCTGTGCATCACCATGAGCTTAATCTGTCCAGAATGAACAATTCTTTCCTTTACCAAAATACCACTGTCAATAGAAATCTGCCTGTGCTTTAAAAATTTGCCAAAAATATAAATCATTCAGCATGTGCCAAGTACAGCAGCAGCAAGAACAGAGAAAAGGAGAATCTTCATTCAGCCTTCAGTGGCACACACAGCTCTGACAGAGAAGAGGCAGATTTTTGGGGTGATGGCTAAGGATTGGGTACTACACCAAAGTTACCTGACAGGATGATGTAAACCTGTCTGGGATTGTACCACAATGTGTGAATCTCCCAAATTTGACTTGTGTGGAAAGCTCTGATGGCAGCAAAGGGTGTCAAGCAGCATTAACAGATGGCTCCTGTTTCTGCATCTGAGACCATACCCACTGTGAGATGAGCACGTCTGTATGGACTCGTCTGCTCAGGACACGGACAGAAGCTTTTTGAAGCATGGGCACTTCTTTTGAAAAGCATTTTAAAATAATTGCTCCAACAGGAGAACTGGAATTTGCCCCTGACTGAAGGATAAGGTTTCTATAGCAAATGATGGTAAGGTTCACCTTGGGTAAAACCTCGAGTTCCTCCTCAAGGGTGCCCAAAACACCTCCAGTGTGTCCTCCTCTAATCCTGCCACAAGACCAGGAGGATCTCACAAGGCAGAGCACCATCAGAGCTGAAGAGCCCTGGAGCCAGACTGATTTCACATGTTCTCAGTGAAATCACACCATATTTGCTTCTCTCCAAGTGAGAACAGAATCACTTCATAACTCATACCACAGACACAGAAATTAGCAGCAGTTTCTTGAGGAAAGCAAGGGCCTGCTCCTGACTTCATTTCTGTTGGCCAGGCACAAGAGCTTCTTCCCTGGCCTTGAGGAGTTAATCCCAGTCAAAACATATTTACATCAGAAGAGACTCACCCTCTGAGACACCACAATCTAAACAATTTTAGGCAGCGTGTGTGATTGAGAATTGGAAAGAAAATTCTACTTCCCATTAATAATTCCATCTAGTTGCAAAGGAAAGATAAATTTAGCTCTGCAGATTAAATTATCTACCTTGAATCAAGTGAATCATCTTTCCTCCAGGAAGGTGATATTTAGACTTTTGTTTGTGTAACAAAATCCGTATAAATACATGTTTGTTGACATTGCTGAGCAACTGTGACACTTTGGAAAGGGACAGACTGCAGGTGACAGGGATTGTGTGAATGCTTTGTGCTACCTTCTTCACATAAACCTAGAAAATTCAGTTTCTAGCATCACTAGGAGCTGCAGTCTCAAATACTCCACGTCAGTGCCCAGTTGTTTTGCTATGCAGCTTCCTGGCTTTTGTAAAAATTGCCTCTGATAGCACAGCACATTCTGTGAACAGGAGATAAGTTAGGGTGATAAGCAGCCAAGGTCTGGCTGTCCCACAGAATCATGGAAAAATCAAGTGATCACTGGGTTTGAAGAAAGTCTTGGATCAACATCTTCGAGGCAGTCTACTTAGAAGCTCATGTTTAGCTACATTTTGTATTTTAATCTCTCTTCTTCTGGACTACTTTGAAATTTTCACCCCTGATCACTGCTGTCAAAGATTTGCTTGGTGTAACTTACACCCCAAAACCTTCTGAAAGGACAAGTTAATATTTCAGGGATCTGACAAGTGTGTCAAGGCACTCACAGCTGAAAGGCCACAAAGTCAATGGCTCAGTCTTGACCCTATAGAGCAGCATCCTTTAAATCTGAATCTTCAAAAGAGCTGAGAGTTCATCAAAGAATTATCCTATATCAGACTTTAGAGTTAAGTTTCTCCTACATAATACTACAAGCTAATAAGCAACGGGGACTTGGCAGACTTTCACCACATAACATTTGTTTCCTTTGGAGATTTATTTTTATAGGGGACCACACACATCTGAAAGTCTTTTAAATACCAATGCTGGAGAGCCAAAGCCAGCCCCAGTGGGGGGAGAAGGGTGGAGGATCACCTCCAGAGCAGCTCTCCCTCTGCAAGCCTTAGAACCATCTGCAGGGGCTCTGCTCAGATCATGAGGCTGAAAGACTGAACAGTCTGAACCACTGGAACCCCCAGGGAGGAGCAGGGACAAAGCTTTTGGTGTGAGGAAGGAGGAGAAGGTGGAAGAAGGAGAAGCTGGGCTCTGAGGCCACCTCGGTGTGGGGCTCCTCACGTGTGCCCACAGCAGCAGTGTCCCCTGGGTGGGACCTGCCACTCCACACCCCACCCTGCCGAGCCAGACACACCCTGGGCAGATGCCCTCAACCTCAGCAGGTGACTGTAGCTTCAGATAGTTCTGAAATTTGGGAGACAGAGGCCTTTGCATCCTCTGAGGGCCACCGGGAAGCAGGCTGAAAGTGAAAAGGCCTTTTCCTGTGCTGAGTATCTGCAAACCGTGCAGCTCAGTGAGCTCACTCAAGATACTCCCAGCACATCCAGATACAACAAAGCACTAAACCCCACAAGAGTCATCCAGAAGGAAAATACCTTCTGCACTAGATCTCCTCTGGCTCCATCCCCTCTCTACTGCGAGCAAACCACCACAATCAACAAATCTTTCCCAGCTGAAAACAAATTCCCTGACAGCAGCAAGTGAAGCACCCCACCCCAGCACACCCCCTGCGTATTTTGGGTGAACTCTGCCAGAACCAGTGAGTCCCAGGAGCCAGGTTCTGGTGGCAGCTCAGTGGCAGCGTTTTCCCTTAAAATCAACATGCAGAGCTTGCAGAAATCCACGGCCACGCCTGCCTCGTGCACTGCCTGTGCCCTGGGGGATGTGCAGAACCCCTCTGAGGTTATCAGTCCATTTCTGCTGACCAAGTTAGGGATGATGCATGGTCTGGGAGCCTCAGCCAAGGTCATGACAAATGGAACAACAAAACATCCAAATTCTCCTTTTTTCCAAGGTTGTCTATGGGCTGAGTCACAGTTAGGAGCCTCATGGCCAAGAATTTAATAACTTCTTGATAATTCCATTTTATACAGCAATTCTAACCGAATTGCCAGCCCCTCTCAAAGTGCCTGCTTGAGGCACTTTGGCTTGAAGGACTTTCCTGATGGAATTCTAAGTGATGGAAAGGAAAATCCCATCGAAGCCATCATGGGGCATCATGTCACATTCAGATTGGAAGTGAAAGATGTTTCCCTTCAAACACAGATCCTTTCTGTCACTCTGAAGGCAGTGACAGTGGAGTCAGGTGACACTGGGGGAACATTTGTAAAAGATACCCAAACATCTTACAGGCCTAGAAGTCACAAAAGCATTTTAGAAGCTGTTCTGCATGAGACTTCCACTCAGTGCTCTCAGTAAATGTCATCCCAGACCAAACCCAGCAGAGGATGTGGGATTAGCTGTATCAGTGTCCTAGGAGTAGGGTAGGAGAGTAGGAATTAAGAGGGAGGAGAGTAGGTAAATAAAGCTTTTGTGCCTGTTTTACTGTTTCCAGGAGATGGCTCCAACCTGTTTTATCCTAAAAAATATGCAGACAGCACCAATGAATGGTGATTTTTTCATGGCAGCAAACATTCCCCAGCTATTTTGCTATTGTTCCTCAGGCACACATATCATGTACCTACAATTAACTATTAATTATCAGTGCTTTGCATCTGTATTGGCATTTAGAGGTAGAAACAGCAATGAGAAAACTCATTTAGCATCATCAAAAGAAAAGCTTATCTGCCCGAAGTCTCATGCAAATTAGGATCACACTGAAAGACCATTGTTTAAACATCAATGAGCTGGGGTCTCTTCTCTGCAGAGCTGCAGTCCCTCACTCCAGGGAGACACAGAATCTCAGTCTGACAGGATGGAGGAACAATTAAACACTGCAAGTACAAGGTCAGCACTGGCATCTTCAGTCCCCTTTCCCCAGCAAGGAGAGCCAACACTGCAAGCTCTGCCTCAAACTGAACCAAATCTGGTGCTTCTTCTCCCAAAATTCCTGCCAGGCTTTGCAAAGCTGGCTCTTGCACACAGCAGGCAGCAATACCCTGTTTGTTTCTAGCACAAGGTGCCCTTGAGCATGGAAAGGAAGCAGGTTCCAAACACACCCTGACCTGCAAAGCCCTGACCTGAGCAGCTCCTGAGGCATCTGGGGATTTCTAAAACACCTCCTGAAGACCTACCTGGAACCCTGTGTATTTTTTATCCTTAAAGCAAAGGTTACAGTATGGAAACACTGTGGGACACTCTGCCTTCCAAACAGCTTTATTTCAAGCACCGAAACTCTGAGCTGAACTTCTGCAGCTCTTGCCCTGCTTCCTCCTCCAACCAGAGTTGTGCTGACAGGTGAGAGATGGCTTCAGGCAGAAGTTCTCCCTGTCTGCAGTGTGACCATCAAGAGATAAAAGCATCATTAATGTCCCTGAACAGACTCACCAGAGAGAAGCATCATCCAGCAGGGAGACAGTGACTTTGGGACTCACCTTTTTAGGAAAAACGTAGGAAAAATTTAGGAAAAATGTTCACCTTGTGAACATTTGCAGCTTGCTGGAAACTAAGCCCTTTTCCAGGATGGTGGTAGGAGCTACTGGACAAGAAGCCAACACCAGAAACTCCACAGAGCTATTTTATGATGCTATTTTATCTTCAGGTTACGCAGGTTTTGCTCATTAGGAAACCCTCCCAGGGGAACACACTGCTCACGGATTATTTGATGAAATTCCCAGCCTGAAAAACTTTGTGAAGCCCAAAATAATTGAACAGGGGAATGAGAACCCTAGCAGAACATCGGGATCAGTATCCCAAAGTTTGGATGAAGAGCCAGGTCAAGAAGAAACTCCTGGTCTTGTCTGAAGGTGCTGCCAACTACATTTCTGATTCCATGAGCTCTCCTAGGGGCTACTCAACATCAGCCATGTAAACACTCACATTGAGCAAGGATGGCAGGTGCTCAGGCACCCCAAAAAAAGCAGGTTTCCAGTTAAAATCCATTCCGAGCAGTTATCAGTCACCCCAGAGCTAGAGCCAAAGAGCAGCTACTGGCAAGGCACAAGGAGATATGGCTGCTTCATGTGGCCTCAAACTCCAGGGAAACAAGCCCTAGAACCACTGTGTAGTGTGTAAATGGGACCTAAATTCACTCAGTGTGAATTTGAGCACTGTCTTTACTGCACAGGGCTAGTGGCTCAAGCAACTGATGAAATGCTGTGGTAGTGAAAAAGATAAAAAAAAAAAGAAAGAAAAAGATGGGTTTCAATCCTGGCTAGCTGCAAGAAAATTGTATCAGCAGCAGCCTGACTTCACCAAGGGCCCTGTGGGCTGTAACCACAGGCATCTCTTTCATTAGAGCAGCTAAACTGCAAAGGCAAGGGCCCTGCTGCAGCAACAGGCCTCAGCTCCCAGTGCTGTGTGTGCATTAAATCCCAGCAGAACGTGCCCATCCCACCTTTGCACCTCGGGAAAATGGCATAATATCACACAATTGCTACAGGCACTGCTTTTGCCCACCTCCTGCTTTGCTCCAAGTACCAGAGAAAGGCAGCCCAGCTGACTGCAGCCCCACTGCAGGAGCGGGGCGAGCCACAAACACCCACAGGCCATTGTTTTGTTCTCCTGTATCCACGAAGTGCTTTGCTGCTCTGAGCTGAAGTTTTACTCTGTTTCCAATTAGAAACCCAAACTGCCTGTGGGATTAGGTGACTCTCACTCTCTAGGCAACCCAACAAATATTTTCAGTTTGATCCTTACATTTGTGACCCCCGAGAGCACACGGAGCACTCTGCCCACGTACCCTGTGCCCCATGACTGCAGGCCCACCCCACACGAGCAGCCTGCACGTCCTCCAGGCATGGCCATGACTGCTTTCATTGTGGCCACCCTGCAGCCCTCAGCTCTGCTGGCCAGCCCAAATCTCCAGTTTGTGGGTTCAGGCTGTAGCCATAACCCTGGCAGAGAGTTATGAAAGGCAGGGCTTGTCTCCCTTTTAGCCCCACACAGGCCCAGCCATCTCCAGGCTGGTCAAGCCAGAGGTGCTTTCATCCTCTTCTTTATGGCACATTTCCCTCGCTCTGCTGTGGGACATCCATTCCAGGCCTCCTTCCTTGGCTCTTCCACGGAGAGAGGACCTGCAGGGAGGTCTGGCTGTGCTCCCTGTGATGCCTTTCTTTGGT
>VZTN01012056.1:0-38655 GCA_013400515.1 Erpornis zantholeuca
CCTGGGCATACATGCTAGAGGTTTCTTCAAGGGGATGCAACATATCATCCTCCCTCCTGTAATACCTGGGAGCTCGGTCACAGGACGCTGAGGCTACTTTCACCTTAGCAGACCCCCTGTGGTTAGTATCTCCCTTGAGTTCACACACCCATGCTGCCAAGACAGAGGTGGGTTTCCTATCCCACCTTCTCATGTCTTCCATATGTAGTCTATACACATTTAGATGAATAGATTATCCTGTGGTGGGCAGTGGCCCCACAGCAGAGGGGACTGGTGCATCCCTGTGGAGGAAGGAGATCCAAAAGAGCAAGGTTCGATATCTCCCGAAGGCATCCCTACAGCTGCCACACACTTTAGCTCACTGAGAGCAAGTTGCTCCACTTCTCAGTGTGTTTTGTTATTATATAGATTTTTTGTTTCCAAGTTGTTGTACCCCTTCTCCCCACCTTCTCTCCGCCCTCAGCTGTCCCTATATAAACCCATACTCTCCCTGCCTTTCCCTTGAGCAGGATCCTGCACCTTACTGCACCCTGAGACCCTTCACTGTCGGACCCCAATAAAGGACCCCTGTGGAACCTCACAGCAGAGCTCTGTCCCTTCCTTCTGCACTGGCCCTCAGGCACTAGGAGCTGATTCACAAGGAATCACTCCTGGCGAGGCCAGCTGTGCCTGTGCCAGGGGCTTGCATCCTTTTCAAAATGCTTCCCGGGGAAGGTTGCGGCACTGACCATAGCTGCCTGCCATGACATAATCCCAGCTCAATATGTGGAAATTCAGGGCGTTAAAATGAACAACATCTGGTCTTCAGGAAAAAATGAAATAAAATTAATCAGAGACATGGTGAACCTTAAATAATTTAAGCTCCTCCAGTGGTAGTGTTCTGTAATTGCTTTCCTTTTCTGTAAATGTTTCACAGCTGTGAAGTTTCCAAGTGAAGAGCTAAAGTGCTGGCTATTGTACAAAAATTAGGGCAAATTTCTTCTTGCCTTGATCTCTGGTAAAATCTCATCAGGGCTGCAATGTCCTTATCTTGTGCTCTTTCCAGTCACACCTGTGCCAAGTGTTTGTGAATTGCTGCTATTTATGACCTGATGGAATTCTGTCTTGTGTTGTGCCCAGTATACAAGACCACAAAAAGCAGCACATAGTCCAGGATTGAGGCTGCTTTTTTACAGCCAAAGGAAGTGATAACAAAGATAACAAAGACCCATAAAAAAATACATGAAAACAGCAGGAACTTTGGGCAAGTGTCTAAAAGGTGTCCACCTCCAAAAAAAAAGCCTGAGGGAAGTGAAGACAGCAGCAGATTGCTTTGCTTTCACTGGACATTTATGGGATGCAGTGTGGACCAGCCTGTTTGGGAGCTGCTTGGTCAGTCAGGCTCTGCAGAGAGCTGAACTCCTTCACTCACAGGACTTGAATTTAACTGAGCTCCTTTCATATGTCTCTGGAGCGTTAAGTAAAGAAAATCTTAGTTTTTGTTTTATTGATTTTAACTGATTGGTCTGAAATGTCAGCAGTAGCTTTCTTCTGCATTGTTTAAGAGTGGGATTTTTTTCAGGCAGCATTCACAATGAAGAAAACTCAAAAATCACTTTTATTCTGATTGTGTGTGGACAGCCACCATTTTGAGAAATGAAAGGTAATTTGAAGTCTTAATGAAATTAGAAGATATGTATGATTTGTCTGATTTGCCTTATGCCTCCTAGGTTTTTCAGCATTGCTGTACATTTCGTCTAAGTATGGAAAAGTTCCAGGATTTCTGCTTCCCTCTGCCTTGCAAAATGTGCACCCTTGGGCACATTTTAAATCAGTCTGATCCTGAGCAGTGTCCAACGTCCCCTGTGGGATGGTAGCAGTGCTTACAACAGTTGCAGTAGGTGTGATGAGGAGTTTGCCACAGAGGTGATTCACATAGAGAGAAGTTCCAGATGTCATGAGAGGGATGGAAAAGTAAATCACTTAGAGAAAGTGGGACTGGAAGGAGAGACTGCCTTTCTTTCATATGATTCCCAGCCCCAAAAACACAAAATTGTGTCTGCTTTTGGGACAGGCACATTGTAGTAGTTGCATGAGGATTTTTTTGACATCCTCTAGAGTCATCCCCTCAGAAAAATGTAAATTTTTTTTGAGGGGATGACTCTAGAGGATGTGTGTCACCAGGGGCTGGTTACACTTCAGCAGTAAGCAGCGTGGATTTTGTTGGAATGACTCAAATGTGTATGTAAATATATGTAAAACTGTGCTGATCAAAGCAGGATCTGCCACAAAATGTAATGACATAAAGATTGTCTTTACGTAACTCATATCACTGTAGTGATAACGTGGCATTTGGCTACTTGTGCCCTGTGTTCTTTCTACTTGTCCTCATAAACTCTTTGACTTTTTGGTTTTTTGGATTTTGTGGGGTTTTGTTCATTTGTTTTGGAGTTTTTTTTCTGGAAGGCAAATAGGTGCTGTTTGTGATTTTGAATGTTTTGAGTTGCTTGTCCCTTTGATTTTTGAAATACTACTTTTGCTCCGGTGCCAGGTTAGACTGAGTAAACTGTAGAAAAGTCCAACCTAACAAATGTACTGAGAACTTAAAATACTATTGAATTGTTTAAGTTCTTTAAACAGTTTTTTTTTTCTTTAAATGCCTCTCATTGGTGCTACAAATAAAATTGAATTATTTGTAATTTACCACCTCTGCCCTATGGTAGAATGAGCTAAAAAGCTTTACATAATCAAGTAATTTGGAATTTAACTGACTTGTTTATTTAAACAGAGTGTATTTTTGGGAGAAATCCATAGTCTACTTTGTAAATTCTTTTCAGGTCTTTTTATTTTTATTGACTTTGATTAGACAGCTAATTTGTACTAAATCAATAAGTGTGATTCTGATAGCTCATTTTGAACCCTCAGCGTGGAAGGCTGAAACAAAGAAGGTATTAGTGAAGTGTTTTGCTGACATTCCAATCTATTTTAAGTGAATGCAAGCCTTCTAATAAATATTTAATGGATAGTTGTTTGTGGTTCAATAGAATTAGATAATTCTATTAGCATCCTGTTTGGAGATTTACATGTACCATACATCACTGCTGAGGACACGGTTAATAATTTAGGCTAAGTGACTAGTAATTAGAAACACAGAGTAAGCAGAGGTGTTTTTTCTGTCATCCAGGGATTTAGGTGGGTATATGTTCGCTATGCAACTGCAACTCAATTCTTAGGTTCTCTTTTGTACAGGAGAACTCATTTGGCAAGTTTGGGGCAGTCCTCAAATGTGATAACAAAGCATGAGGCCCCTGGGTTTATTTAATATCTTATCCTCTGAGTTAATGAGTTGGAAAATAGTTCACTGTTTATCTACAGTAGATTGAGCAGATGTTGCCAATTCAATTTTATGGAACATAATCTCTCAGAGATTGTCTTCTGCCCATTACCTTTTCATGCTTTGAATCTCTGCTGTCCTGAGCTTCAAGAGAACATTTCCCACACTGGTCATGGAGTTGTCAAAAGATTACTGCAGGAGAACTTGGTTAAAGCTAGTTAGTATGGAGAGGCTCTGCAAAGAGAGGCTTTGGAAATTTCTATGAGAATGCACTAAATTTAAGTTGTAAACTGAATGTCAAGGAAAAAGACAAGCATTTGAGAAAGCACTGAGGAAAGTTAAAATTAAATATTAAATACTACTACTTGCATTGGCTTAGATTTTTAGGTGAAGCTTTAGAAATGGTTATACAGGAATCTCTATGGACCCTTAATTTAGGGTTAGTATGAACAGCTGTTCACAGCTGCAGTAGGAGACTGCTTGTTGTTCAGACCTGATCTCAGTGAGCGTGGTTTGACAAGAAAGATGTTCTCATCTCCTGCAGCAGTCTTGGAGTGGGAGGACAATTGGAATGCATAGCTGAGCAAAGGGACCATGCCCAGCTTGCTTTGCATCCCAGCCGTCCCTCGGTCAGTTGAGATGAGGAGGCTGTCACTCATCTCCTGCACTGTCCAGGAGGTGAGCTCTTGATCTGTCCTCTGGTTATTCACATTGTAATATCACCTTTGTGCATCTCCTGGACTACAGAGTATTCAGTTACCATCTATCCAAGTAGTGTGGGGGATGCTGACAGCATTTCCTGAGGCATTTGTTCTCACATTCATGTGTGTCTCTGAATACTGGAGAACCAGAATTGGTGTTTTCAAGTTGACTCTGCATTTCAGCTCCGGTGCTGTTTACTTCATTCACTGTACCTACCAAATGGTGTAGAGCAGCAGAGGCACTGCTGTGCTTGTTGAGGGTTTTGTTTCTAAAGCCTGGGCTACTTTTAAGTTTCACCTTTGTAAGTAGGAGAGTTCAAGAGACAATAGTACTGCAGAGTCAGCTTGCTGCCACTTCCCTTTTGTTCTTACCAGCTGTTAGTTGTGTGTGTTATATACCTGATAGGCATAATTGGCAGAATTCTTCTTCGAAGAGCATTGATTTTGTGAGGCTGTGTAGTTAGGATTGTAGAGACAGAGAGAGTTTGATAAAGGCTAAAAAGTCATTCTTCCAAAAAATAATATCCTTCCAAAATTCAGTTTTCTTTTTAATTGAAGGTGAGCTAGTTGATGAGTGTGACTAAGTGTGCAGATTTGAGGAGTATCATGTCATTGTTCAGTTACACAGTAGTGTCAGGAAGTGTGCAAGAGGACAATTTCACAGGAATCTTCAACTTGGACATCGCTGGAAAATTTTGTAGGAATGTAGAGATATGAAGTAACGTGAACATATTTTTTTGTTTGTTTGTTTGAATTTTTTCTTTACCTTATCATCCTTTTCACTTCTCAAAGGTTACTCTGTAGCTCAGTTAATACTGTTGTGTGGTAAAACTGTCTTGAACTGGGGCTGGGCTCTGCTCTGGACACTGCCAAGCTCAGAACTGGACCTCTTGAGGTTTGAGGATTATTTAATTCTTGACAATTGCAGTAAGTTCTATGGAATTCCTGTAATTCCTCGAGCTAAATCTGCTGAAGCTGAGGCCTAATCTGGCCTTTACTGCTAGTGTATGGATGTGTGTGTGCATGAGTGTAAGGAAACCTTCCCAAAGTGCTCTGGGTAGGTTCTGAGGCATCCCTGATAATGCTGAACTCCCTTGGTATGGTGAGGTTAATAGGTACTGCACTGGCATAAAAGATAGGATTAAAACTCTTCTTTGGGATGCTTTTTTAAAAGCTTCTCTTAGAATTTTTCTAGTCCTGGCATGGATAAAAGAATAGCTTCACCCTGGTTCCTATGCTCATTTGAAGTTTGCTCTCAGTTCTATCTCTTATGAGGTAGTGATACATATTGTGTTCTCCAGAGAACAGTTCCATTACTGTGAGCTGTTAGTTCCACTCAATATTCACTCCTTGGAAACAATGGTTTGATGGGCTGGGACATGGATTGTTATATTAAGCAAGAAAATAACTTGAACTGCTCCTGTAATTACTCTGTATGCACTCAGTCTCGGGATTTCTGGCAAGCTCACCTTCATTTCTACATATATAATGTTACGGTACTTAGCATTTCTGTAACATGGCATTACACCTTCAAATTGTTTTCTAGTTATTAATTAATTAATCTCATAACACCCCTGTAAGGTATATCTGTTTGTTTCTGCTTGGGTGACTGCGAGGAGGATAATAATATGTGGCTTGAATATTAATAAACATAAAGTAGTGTATTGCATTTGTAGTTGGTGCTTTGTTTTGAGGTTTTGTTTTGGTTTAACCCTGGCTGGCAGCCACTCGCTTGCTTTCTCTCAGCAGGATGGAGGAAAAAATCAGAAAAGTAAAAGTGAGAGAGCTTTTTGGTTGAGATAAAGGCAGTTTTATAGATAAAGCAAAACCGAACAGACTACAAAGCAAAATAGGGAATTAATTCTCTGCTTCCCATGGGAAGGCAGGTGTTCAGCCATCTCCAGGAAAGCAGGGCTCTGTCAAATGTAAAGGTGACATGAAAAAGACAAGCCCCACAAAACTGAATGTCATTCCCCTTCCTTCTTTCCTGTGGCTTTTATTGCCGGGTATGACGCCATGTGGTCTGGAACATCCCTGTGGTCAGCTGGGGTCAGCAGTCCCAGCTGTGTCCCTGCCAGGCTCTCGTGCACCCTGAGCCTGCTCACGGGTGGGGCAGTGTGGCAAAGAGAGGAGGCCCTGAGCTGAGTGAGCACAGCTCCACAGTAGGTAAGATGTGCCTCTGTCTATGCTGTTCACAGCACAAATCCAAAACACAGCACCATAAGAGCAACTATGAAGAAAGTTAACTCTATCCTGACCAAAACCAGTACAGACTTGGAATTCAGTTACATGTTTTCTTCCCCCCAGCATTTTGCCTCTGACATGGAATATTGACTTGTCTGTCCTTAAAGCCTGAACAGAAATGTGCTGTTACACAAGTGGGTAGTCCTGCAGGAGTCAGACTGCAACAGCTGTGAAAGGAAATATTTTTCAAGAAAACAAAACTCCCAAAAAATCTCCCTCCTCCTCAAAGAAAGAAAAGCAAAAAAATCCAAAACCAAAACAAACTGAAAGCTGACCAATTAAAACACCAAAAAAATAACCTCCAAAAAAACCAAACCAAGAACCCCACTCTCCCAGACTACAACATACTCAATCTTTGAATGTAGAAAGCATTTATTTTGTGGGTGTGTCAAGTTCTTCTGTATGTTTAGCAGGAATCTTAGTCTGATGTTTCCCCGACCTCACTCCTAAAATCAGATGGTAATTTTTCAGCTTTGTCCAATTTGGGGGTTTTCAAAATATGATTCTTTGCTATCTGTATGTTTGTACAGTGCCTTGTGCAGTAAAAGGACAATTTCAGATAGGCATTTGGGTTGTTATAAGAACTAGACTGAAACCAGTGTGGGGGGTTTTTTGTTTTCTCTTTTAGAGTTTGCATGAAGCAGCACCATTTGTTCTGTTGCTGAAAGAAGAAAACTGAGGCACTTGGTGGAACTATAACGAATTGTATATTAACCAAGGAGCACAAAAAGGGAAGAGGAGGAGTAGGGTGCCCTGGCAGCTGTGTTAATTATTGAAGAATACCTGTTTTGGCAGATAAGTTGGCAAGTACAGTTGCCAAGAAAAGGTTTGAGTCATGACAAGCATTATTAGACTGTTCTCTCCAAGGTTTTGGCTAGGTCACTAACTAACTGAATTTGGGTCAAAGACATGACTGGGTAAGCCTCATTTGTCATCTGCCACAGCTGAGATAATAGTCATCAATTCGTTTGACTAGCCGAGGAGGGAACAACTTATTTTGGTTTAGTAATGATTTGAGAGCCTCATCAATACAATCACCAATACTCTTCAATGCTGTAATCTGTCCATGTCTCAGTGGCCTGCATGATTTCTTGGCAGCACAGAGAAGGGGGAGCCAAGTGGACAAGCTGATTGTGTTTCCTCTCATTTCCTCTGAGATTGCACCTTGGAATCTCAGGATGAATTCACCAAGGTTGTCCAAGATGGGATTCTCTTATTCTACAAAGCAGTTCTATCTTGTTGCACAGAAATAGTTGAAACCTATACAAGGCAGGAATAGTCTGTGGTTTTTTGCAGAAATTGTTGCTAGAATACTGGCACTGATTGTGCTCTTCCTCCTTATTTTGTTTAATTATGAACAAAATCGCGTCCTTTGAAATAGTCCCAGTTCATGTTGACAGAGGCAAGGATTTATGTCGGCCAGATCAGCAGGACAGGGTGTTTTGCTAGCACAGTTGCGGAACTCTCAAACCAGGTAACATCTGGCCACCTTGGAGGGTAGGCAGAGCAAATTGCATTTCCTTGTCTGTAATTTGCCACTGTAGCCTGCCTGCAGCCCTGTTGAGCTGCAACTGCAGACAGAGAAACACTTGGGTTGATTTGAGCTAATTGAGTTGATCAAGTGTTGACAATTAGCTCAATTTGCACAGTCCCACTTGTCTTCACTTGGAGCAGCAGCAGTGCTGGCAAATGAATTACCTCATCAGAGATCTTGTCACCTATAGACAGTAGAGGGATGCATTGTTTCTGTAGTATGAGACTGATTGACAGGCTTTTGAAAAAAGTTGGTTACTTTCAAAATTTGACTGACCCTGAGAGGTGATTTATGTTTTACTCACTGCAGAGAGGTTTCTGTAGGCTGCTATGCCCCAGATGTGGAATTTAAATAGCGATAGCTGAGTACCTACTGTACACTGTGTGTTTGGCAGGTGTTTGTACTTCAACCTGTGTTAAGTTTAGATTTTCATCTATGTTAATTCTACATCAATGGTTTTTTTTTATTCATGCCCTACTTGCCACTGTCCAAAGAAATCAGTAAAAGTATCTTCTTATCTGCAGTGTGTTTTTTGCTCTTCTCAGCTGATACACAATAAGGAACTGAAAAGCACTTCACAGATGTTATAAGCTGTACAACACCCTGAAGTGTAGGTGTTGGGAGAGCTGAGATAAAGAAGGGTTAAGTGTTTTGTGTTATGGTGTGCAGGAAGATGAAGTTTGAGATGGAAATAGGAAGAAGTTACATTTGACGCTGAGTCCTGGGGAGTTGGCCTTCAACCATTCATTTCCTCACTGAGACTGCTGTCTTCCTATGTCTGTCTTCACATATACAAGGTCTTCCTGACATAGTTCTAGGTAACTAAAAGGACCAAAAATTAAATGTCATTCATATAATTTTTAATTTAAATTAATATTTAATGTAATTAAATAAAATATTTTTAGTTGTTTAGCACTGGAGAAAGGGAGGTCTTCTAAACTCTGGTAGGTCAAACCCACAAATGACTCTTAATACCAGAGAAATTTTCTTCCGAAAGTCCTGCTTGTTAGCTGTGTTGCATTCATCTGAAAAAGAATGCTGCAAGGGTGGTTGCCTGTACCAAGTGAAGGGCCTTGGGCTGCCTTAGAGCAAGCAGGTGCTCACTGTATCCTCTTCTCCCTTGGCTAACTTGATATTAAAAGAGCTTGGGATGCAGCTGTATGAGTGCAGAAACACATATTCACAAGTGATTTTATTTTTGTCTGTGTCTTTTTCATGTGGATTATGGCTGTTGATGTAAAAACAAGCTTGATTACAATATCTGGAACTTGAGGGTTGTCTTGCAGTCAGCACCAATGGAACAAGGATTCTTCTCCCAAGGCACCTTTGAATCCCCTTCCTTGAGGATTCATAACATTTTTGCAAGTGTTCCAAGTCATCATTGAAACTTTTACCCTAAGGTTTGGTCTATATAAAACTGATCTTTTAGCTTATAGCTATAAATGGGACAGATACTGAAATAGTTTAAAAATAGTTAAAAAGAAATTAAGTAAAATTACTTGGTAAGTTCTGGTAATGTGTACAAGACTACATTTTGTGATCTGTATTCATGATGGAAAGTGCTTCAATGCCTTGATCTATACTTTTTCCATGTAGTGGTATTTTAGGGGGGAACGAAGCTTGTATGTACATGGGAGTAAATGTTGCCTTTATGCAGATCAGTCCCTTTTCCTGGTAGAAGCTGAATTTTTTAAGAAAGAGTTCTAGAACTCAACTTAAAATCCATGATCTGAAGTTTAAAATTTGGACCTGAAAAATTGCTTTCAGTGAAAACCGTTTGTCAGAAAAGCAAATCCATTTGTCAAGTGACCTGTTTCACATATTCCTTTCTAACAAGGAAGAAGAAAAGGAAAACCTTTCTTTCCCTTTTCTCCAAATGCTTCTATGGAAAATAAAAATATTTTGAAGTCTCATGAGAGCTGATATTTTGTTGATTCACATCTCCCTTCTGCTAACTGCTTTTTCCATGTTGCAAATATTTAAACACCCTGTGCATTGTGGGAGAAATAGTCTGTACATTTTAATTTGTCAACTAAATATTTTATTTCTTCCCTACTTATCCACATCTGAAAAGGATAAAAATGCCCAGAATATTAATTCTCCTTAGTCTACTGATGCTTTTCCTCTTCTGTCTCTGATCTCTGAACAGTTCTATTTCAACATTTATGGGTAGTACACTTCCTTAATCTTTTCAAGTTCATTGCATCTGGAAAACATTTTTCTTATTTCTTTCACTTTTTGCATTTGACAGCATTCAGTGCAAAGGCAGTACAGCCATTTATTTCTCCTTTATGTCAGTGAGCCCTCTGTGGGTTTCTCTATGTATCTTTGACGTGCTGGCTTGGGAGACAGAAATATTTAGGAAAAAAAAAGCAAGCAGTGATTTTGAAAATGAGGAACCCCTGTCAGGAGGACTCAAGGGTGAATGTAGTACAGAAAAGTACCTCTAACTCTGCTTTAAAAAAAANCAAAATTACAAATTGTCTCTGTCCTTTTAAAGCAAATTTAAACTTCCTCTGAAAGGAGCAGATGGCTTTGCTTTGTGTGGAGATTTTTGTTTTCTTACTAGTATGTACAGCTGTTTCTCAAACGATGTGGCTTCTTTTAATGAAGCTAGTCCTTCAGAGGCAGAGTGAGATGCAGTGCATGTGAAAGTTTGAAGGAATTAATTAATTGCAATTTATGTGCCTGTTGGATATTTGCATCCAGATATGTTTCTATAAGAAGAATCAACCCCAAGCTGAATTACAGCCTTTCAGCAACTCCATTGTGCTATTCCACATGAAGAAGAGAGGGGACAGTTGTGTTTGTTCTCAGAAAATGAGGGAAGCCTTTAGGCTTGGCTTTACCTCTTTTACTTTTACTCTCTCTGCAGGAGAATGGGAGGAGTGGACGTGCCCCAATGATCCCTTTGTGCTGAAACCCTGAAGCGGCAGCACTGATGAGAATCTTCTGGGGTGCTAGTTCAAGCAGCAGGGTTTGGGGTGTTATTTCTGATGCTCTTTGGCCCCGGGGAAGATGTTTATTTTGCCTTCTTGAACATCCAGGTGCAGCCAATGTTATGCTGGAAGTGAACAAGTGTGCTGCCACGTTGGGAAACAGCTCAGGTTGGTGTGAGGAAGTTGAGACCACATTTTCCTGTGGATTGAGCTCTGCTGGCAGGGCTCCGTGCCTGCAGAACAAGTCATGCCAACTGTCCTGTTCTTGTGACATACACCTGGTCACATCTGTGCAGGAATAACTGAAAGCGACTTTCAAAACAGGCAGAAAGCTTTGCACAGGCCTTATGATGATCATTTATTTCTGGGGGCCTTTTGTGGGAAATGCTGTATTACCTTCTTGTGGTGCTTATACAGCACTCCACAGAACCCCAGTCACAGAGCCCTTCCAGACAGGATGAAAAAAGTACAATCTCTTGTTTATTATATAAAAACTGATTCTTATGAACAGTGTTTATTATGAAATAACCACAAAATATTTCACTTAAATTTGATCTTTTTATGCCTTACAGGCGGTAATCTCTTTTCAAAACTTTTTTGTTGATGTGGAACAGACATATTACTGCAAGGCTCTAACAGCGTGGGACTGTGCTCTGGGGGGAGCACTGTTTTGCATTATCCCTGTTCCCAGTCAATACTCTATTATTGGACGTTAAGTGGTTTGCTACAGTATCCTGTGTGCAGGGTATTAGAAGGATCTTACCTAATTTCAAAAGCAATAATGGTATAAACAGTATGCATTTTTTATTATTAAAAAAGAAACTGTTGCCTCTGCTGAGTCAATGTTTCTTTTATAAACAGTTAGCACCCAGGAGACTAACTTGTAAATCATAGCAAAAATAAGAGGAAAGTGCAAAGTTTTGGAAAACTAAAATGTATTATAGACCCAGAGTCTTTGACTCGACCTGCATATAAACTTTAACTTGTTTAATAGTATTTTTATTTGACTGTTGTGTTCTTTAATGATTTTAGTTGATTAGAAAGAGGTCCAACCCCAAATCTTACTAACCTTACTAACAAATAGGAACATTAAAATGGAGTGAGAGGAAAATAAAGTTCATATTTTTATATTGAGAGTTTTCTGGTGCTTTGAATGCTGCATCAATTTCTATTCAGATGGTCCATAAAAGTACCATTTTGATAGGTTCCTCATACTATACAGTATGATCTTTGTTTATGCGTATTACCTTGGTAGTGCGTATTACCTTGAAATTTATATTTATAAAGTTCTTTTACCACTTTTCTCCAATATAAGGATATACAAATGAAATATATTATATTTTTGAGGGTATTTTAATTAATTCAGCTGTGGTATGTGTATTGTTCTGTACAACTAGTGTTTCACATCAGACGAATCAAGAAATGGGAAAGTTAAAATGTTAATGTCAACACAGATATTTCTTGGATTTATTACCAGGGGCCCAGGTAAGGGACTCCTAATCTTCCAAACCTCAAGTTTTCTAAAACCTTACCTTGTAGCTTCACTGAGGTCAAATGCTTTTTTTTGGTTTTGTTTTGTTTTGTTTTGTTTTGTTTTGTTTTTTACTTCACTTCCCATTATCCTACCCAAGTTCATTAAATACTACTGCTAGAAGTGGGGAGGCATTTGGAAATTTTTACAGTTTTCTCTTTTGTTAGAAATCACAGTTAAGTTTCAGGTAAATCTGAACTAAATTGTGGATTTGCAGTGAAAAATCACAGTAGTGTTTACAATATGGAAACAAGATATGCTGCTAACTTGCAGGTAAAATAATAAAAACGGAGTTTGATGTGCAGTTTTTGGAACAAAGTAATTATCATGTGAAAAATGTTCTTAGTGAGCTGGTGTAAATCACAGCTCCAGTTTTCTGAGCAGTAATTTGATATGAAGGGATGTGTGGGTCTGCAAGACAGGTGAAGGTAGGCTGCTGAGCTTTATGGGACTTGTTCTTCTTGGTTTACAAGTGGGATGAACAGTTCAATCCAGCCTTTATGCTTTAATAGTAAAAGCAAATAGAGAAAAGGCTAAATATATATGAGAATCAAGGGCTTTTTGGCACCTCAAAGAAATGCCAGCAGAGGCTGCAGAAATGTCATAAATCAAACCTACAAAACAAAGGCTGACCAGCTCAGGATATCTTAAGTTGGCATTCTTTTCCTAGAAAAATTCAGAGAACCTGCTATTAAAAGAAGACTTTATCATATCTACCTGTATGGCAAAAAGCTTTAGTCCATTGAAAACCTGGACTCATTTTCTAATGAGTTCCTATAAGTTAATCCTAAAGCCATCGCAGATGAGAATGTGTAATCCTGAAAAGTTTCCAGGGAAGGAAACTGTGTCTGTGTGCAGGACCAGAATGCACACGGCCAGCCTGCTCCTGCACACACACCAGCCTTCCCTGGACCCTTCTCAGGATGACACATTCTCATCTGCAATGGCTTTAGGATTAGCCTCTAGGAACTCATGCCATGCAAAGGTTTTCTGTGGGAGGCTTCTGGGACTCCAAATGCATTACTGTGGGATGCAGGCCTGCGGTGCATGAGTTGCTGTTTTAATATTCTCTTCCCAATGCAGTCTCTTCATCTTAAAACAAAAGAACCCCCAAATCCAAGCCAAGTAAAACACCCCACCTCAGAAAATTCTGCAGAACTATGGTAAATATCTTGTTTGAAAACTGCACCAAGCCAAAGGTTTAAAATAAGCAGAGCTGTGATCTGTAGAAGGAAGGAGCTGCAGCCAGATGTGTGTATCAGCTCAGGGGTGTGTGGTTACCATGGCCCACAGGACAGTGTGTAATTCTCTGTGTTGTTCAGTTAATCACTGTACAAAATGCCTGAAGTCTTGCCCAGCCTGCAGGCCTAGATCAGGGTCTTCAGGCAAACAGGGTCTTCAGGGCAACATGGCTGAGATTCTGAGGGTGGGTGGCCAGAAAGCAAGTCCTGTGCTGAAAGGACATTGCTTACTCGAGCACACAATATGTTAACTACATCTGGATTTACCATAATCATCCTTGACTAATATGAAGAGAAGGGAGAGGGTTTAAATGATGAATAAATAAATTACTTAATTTCATGTTATCAGAGAGGAACAGATGGTCATTAGTGTGTTTTCTGACTGCTTATGCTTCCAAGAGATCCACACTGGTTCTTGTGCAGAGGGTTTCCCAGTGTCAATAATTCATATATGTGTACATCAAGAAACATTTTGGTCTTATCTTTGAGATGTGCATTGCCAATACCCTTTTAGGCAACTAAAGGGTCTCAATGTCATCAGAAATTAATATTTTATATCAGTTTCCCTTTTCCTTGTATAGTACACGTATATTTATCGCAGTGCTAGTTGTTACTCAAGGTAAGAAATGGCTCAGGATACCACACCAGAAGAGCTGGCTGACTACATGTCCTGTCATATGTAAACTTTTCACATATCTCTTTACTTTTGCTCCTTGGAATTGTCCTGTAATTTTCTGCCAGCTTCTGAAAAATGCTTTCCTTGAGAGATATCTCAGATCCAGAGTTCAGTGCCTGCAGCACTTGTGTTAGTTGGCCTGGCCTGCTGTTGCCCTAGCTCTTGCCATCCCACCTTTTTCCTCTCATGAGGAATTCTATATGGAAATTAAGTTTAAGAGTGTTTCAGCTTACTTTAATGATTGTTGCCTAAATGCAGGGAAGAGGAGCAAACCCCTTCTGTATTATTTCATTTATTAAAAGAGCATAAACAGCAAAAGGGAAAGTCTCCATTTTGAAACCACACTGACAGAAAGCAGGTTTGTCACTGTCTTCTCAAGCAGTGACAAATACTTCTCTATTACCTATAGCTTCTTAAAATTAACACCTTTAGCACTTCCCTGTGTGTATACATTAAAAGAAAACGCAGTAACATGTGCTTGAACCCTAATAATAAGACATGTCCAAACTCTGAATCCAAGATCCCTTTGTGTAATGAGGATGATTTCTAAATTTTTGTTTTCTTCTGGTAACCCTTTATTTCTCTGCCTAATCTTGGTTAAAATTAAAATCCTCTCTTGATGATGCCTTTTGAGCAGTGGGCAGGAATTTGGGCTAGTATCATGTGGTCAAGCTACCTGTCAGCATCCTTAATTTCCATATTCCTGCACTCTGACTTTGCAGTCATGGCACTGAAGGTCAGGGCCCTGGTATTCAGAGCTGCTGGTTTTTATGTGCGTGTTATGATTAGAGGAGATTTCTGTTTTCTGTCTTGGCTGGTGTTTGGAGACAATAGCAGAAGTAAGAGAGTATCAATTTCTGTCATGTAATTGGATTAATGATCAGTTTACATGACAGAGCAGGCTCTTCATTGAATTAACTTGAAAAGGGATTATATCAACAAACAGCAGGAAGAGGAAGGCTATGTTAGCTATTATTTGTTACGAATACTTCTTCAAATGTCTTGTTCAATATTTTTATTCTTTATGGAGGGTCAGACAAATACAGTCCACAATTAAGTTGGGTTTGCTGCAAATTTTTATTGTAAGAAGTAGTTTACTTCTGGATTGTATCCAGATGGGAGGAGAGGGGAAGGTTGTGGTCGTGTTTGGTTTTTTTCCCCTCTAAATCTTCTGTATAACTGGCAGCTTTGAATCTACTCAATTACAAAACACCAGAACAGGAAAAAAACCCCTGCAAAGCACACAAGCTGCTACTTTGAGTCACACGATAATTTTGAAAGGGGGAAGACAGGTGAGTTTTTTGTGTTTTGATGGGAATGTGTTGGAAGGAACCTTACTGAATAAGAGCTAATACCTCAAGGAATCCACAAGGACCTGAAGTGACTGAACAGGTCTGTGAAAGATGTTGCTCCCATGAAAAGGATAGACCTCTGTGGGCTTTACATTTCTCCTTGTTTTGGCAAGGAGCTTTCCTGAAGGTATAAGAATTACAGATGACAAAAATATAGTTACAAAGCATTTGCAGCATTCTGAACTCTTTAATGATTATCCAAAACTTTTTTTAATAAATTCAATTTTGCCTGAAAATCTGCATGCAATTTGAATGAAATTGAATACTTTTCAGGGCTCAAGCAGCATGTCTTCTATTCAAGGCAAAAGGGAGATGAATTTCAATTAGATGTTCCCATTATAATCTGTCTCCCCCTGCAGTTTTCATCAAAATTGTTGGGAAGTGCAATATAATGTATGGTCAGGATTTGCCCACTAGCAGCAGTTGTGCCCATTATCTTAGTTTAAAAAAAGGTGTGTGAGTGTATATCAGCTTCTCACCGTGAATGACTTAATTGTGACAGGTAGTTTGTATGGGATTTGAAAGTTGATCTATATATTTTGTGCATGTAATACAGACAATGGTTTATGTTATTTTCATCATCATGATGATACAGGTTACTAATTAGACTGATAAAGCTGATGTTTCGAGAGATGTATTGTGATGTTGGCAGAGTAGAGTCAGTAGTTACTTTAAAATGTTTCTTTCATAGTGGTGTTTTGTTCTGAACTTGATTTTTATGGAGATGTTTTATGTGCCTGCCCACAAGGTGAATGTGAGAGCATTGGGATTAATTTAGGCTCGTGGTCCATCCATGATGTGGGTCAGCAGCACCCCCCTGCCAGTCCCTTGGAGCTCTCCTGCCTTTCTGTAGCTGTTGCAATGCAGGGATGCTGTGAGGCCCTGAAGTGGAGTTTCCCTCCTACCACTTAATACACACCATTCCTGCAATTGGAGGATATCTACTCTGCATGGCTAATGAAATAGGTTAAATGTCCATCTCTCCTTGCTGATTCATACAAAGAAGTTGTGTCATGCATACATGAATAGTTCTTTTTCTCAAAAAAAGCAGTAACTTAGGCTTCTGTTTCAGGCAATACCAGTTCCAAAGCCATGTAAAATTACTTGGTGTCTTGGCTCCTTAAGATGGGAGTTTTGTTCTTTTTTCTTTGTGACAGTACTATGATGTTTAAAAACTTTAATTAATACTTGGAGTAGTTACTTGTGTGCATGTTTTTTCCCTGAGAAAATTTTAGAGGTGTAGCTTACTGCCCTTACCCTGTCAAGTTGGTTTAGGACTATATAGTGTATTAATATTGTTCATCAATGTATCATGTGGTTTGGACAGTTTTAGGTGTGTCTTACACATGTGTATTTAGGTGTCTTTGTATTACAAAGGACAGAGCACGTCCACAAGGGGGAAGTGAATTTCTGAGTCCTGTGGTGCTGCTGAATGGGCTGGTGAATGCACATTAGCTATGGTGCTAAGGAACAAAGGTGAGTGCTGAAAAGAGGAGGATAAAATGTGGAGTTGAACAGTATGCATGGGAAGGGAGATGTTTTGATGAGGTTAATAAAGTGTTCTCTATTCAGAGAGACTTGACAGAGCTCTCTGGAGTTTGGTCATTTCTGATTTCTGTTTAGAGAGATGGGGAGAATTAAGTGGAAGATGCAAACTGTTGTACTTCAGATGAGACTTCGTGTGTCTTTGGGGTGCCATATGAAGTTTGAGTGTGAGACTGAATCAAATCACTAATATGTGAGTTAAGTGCTTGTCTTTTGGTTTGTGATTTAGTTTTGACCTGTCTTAAACATGTGAAGACGGAACTGGTCTTCTGCTGTTGAACAACTTGGCATCTGCTAATTTAAATCATCTTCAGTACTTTGATTGTGGGTCTCAAGAAAGCTGCACATCTTTGTATTTGATATTGCAGTATGAATAATAATGTGTTTGTTCTGAGGACACCAGCTTTTCCTTTCGCTCTTCCTTCCTCTGATAAATGCAGCAGTCCCTCTGATGGTTCGTTTCAGTGGAAGTCAGTGTTATTTAGCTGGAGGTGCGTGTTGCAGGCTGGAGCTCACTCTGGAGCTCTGATGTCTCATAGCTTTGCCAGCTGCTGGCACATGTTGATAATGGACTTCTTGCTAAGCAGCAACTTCAATGGGAAAAACAGGTGAACTTAGGTAAGTGTGTCTATCTTAGGCTGCAGTGATTCAAATTCACCTGAGGGCTTGTGGGTGAAATAAGCAGAATTCACATTTCAGTATATGCATGATGAACTCTGAGATGGCAGAAGCCTCACTCAACAAGCACGAACAGATAACACATTCCTCTGAACTTTGCCATTTAGAATATAAATGCTGGGTTTGTCATCCTATTCCTGTCTTCATTGAGATAAATGTTGCAAAGGAAACACAGACCAAAAGAAAGAATTCAAATCAATAATAAGGAAAGATGGTATTAAGTCAAATGCCCCAGGACAGTACTGGTGGCATATTGTAATGGCTTTGAGTCTCCTTCATCAGGGGAGGGTTGTGTAAGAAGTGCAGAACACAATGGTCTGAGGAAGACAAAACATTGCTAAAGAAGCAATGAGCAGCAGAATTGACTGAGGTCAAACAGCAGGATACCAGGGAATACAGGCTGGACAGGACCATCCAGAGTTACCAGGCTGCATATTGGAAGAGTTAAGTGGAATTTTAGAAGGGATCAGTATTGAGTCCTTGGGTCTTCATTAGGGTTTGGAAGGAACCTTGATACATTAATTTACTCCTTCAAGAATTTTTCAGCTTCACATTGCTAATGTTGACCTGTGATCAAATGAAAATATGGGATTAAGAGAACCATGCATATAACTGGATGTGTCAACTTTCATACTTACCACTAGATTTACCATTTTAGGCTTTGGTGTATCATACCAATCAATGCATATTTTTTTTTCCTTTGGCAAGTTGAGACAACAACTAAGACATCCAGAGAAAGTTCTGGTTCTTTCACTTTGTTTGCAAATAAATGTTATGTGTAAATATCATGAAGCAGATGCCCTTAAACCAGTAGAGGAGTTGTGAACCCCATGGAGCAACAAATGGGGAAAAAGTCAGGAAGTATTGGCAACAAAATTGAGGTTTTTTAGGGACTGCTAAACACTAAGAATGCTCAAGTGAATATGGGATTAGACCAAAGTGCTCAGGGTAAAAAGACAGGTCCTGAATTATTTCAAATGACCTAGTAGCCCTTAATATGAATTATTTGTAGAACAGGTTCACTATCTCACAGAGCTGAAAGCAAACCCCACTTAGCTATTAATCATCTGCTCCACAGTAGGAGGAAGGGCAGGTAAGTGTTGGGGGCCAGCGTTTCAGCATTGTGGTCTTACTTTTTTGTTTGTTTTTGTTTGGCTTTTTATTTATTTCTGTTTTGTTTTGTAAGCATTTGGATCTTGTTTAGGTAGTAATAGCTGCATTAGCATTTTCTGAAGATCTTACTCTGCCTCGTGTTCACAGGATGGAAACTGTGATGTTCTGTCAGGGTGAAATGCAAAGCAAATAAAAGTAATGTGCAAAGACTAGATTCAGATGAATAATAAGTACTAATATCTAACGATAACTTTGAGTTGGCACATCATCTGTCTTTCCAGAAAGGAAAGAGAATGAGAACCTCATTCTCAATGAGAACCTCACAGCTGCTGATGTAAAAGAGGTAGTGGAAAAGTGTTTTGACAGTTTCTTTTATTTTCCAAGACTTCTGCTAGAGATGTTCATGCTGCTCTCAAGTGTTCAGAAAGACCTTTAGTGAAGGGAGTAAATTATCCCTTTGATAAATGAACTGTCTTAAATTCTGTTGTAATAAATATCACTCTTAAATGCTATTTAGCAGCTTGAGGAACAATAGCTACCAGTTATAAACTTATATAATTCCTAATTTAAAAAATATGCTGGAATTAAGTATACTGCTATTGAAATCTTCATACCAAGATTTTGTTTTGCTTTCTTCCTTTTTATTTTGTTGCTGGTGGGAGAAAAACAAACGATTTAGAACCCACAAACAAAAAGTAATTTTTGTCCAGCATTCTTCTTTCTTTCCTCCTCACTATTGAAAAGTAAAAGCTGCATAGGAGTAATTTCAGCAACCAAAATTTTAATTCCTGGCTTCTATCTGAAAAATGTTTGTGAGTTTTGAGTAACCACAGGTTCTGGAATAAAACAGAGGGTTTTATTTAAAAAAATCCAAATCTACATTTTCCTCAGCCTTATTTCAGTCCCCCTACTCCTACTCAGTGTGTTGCATGCAGAAAGAAAAACCAAGATTTAAATTTTTTTTCTCCTTAAGTGGTTTAAAAAGGCTATTCCTTGGTACCTTCTGTTCTGCATAGCGAACACAGGTCTATTTAGAAATTCATCATGGGTCCTGGCTCTATATTGCCTCTTCAGGTCCCTCAGTGGTTTTCAAATCCTCTAACCTGAGCTATTCTGCAGAGTTTATTTTGGTTTGTAGCTGTTCTGAAGTAAGGAGTTTATTTAAACTGGCCAAATCCAACAGTTAATGCAGCATCTCTGAAACTGCCAGTGAGCCTAAATTAGGTTGTCAGAGTCAACACAGTGATCTAGTGAGCCTATTAAAATCTTAATAACTTTTAAAATTGGACTATGGGTAACAAAACATTGTCTCTGTGCATTAGATTTTCAGTAGATAAATCCATTAAACTACATCTTCTCACCTTCCTTCTCTCTCTGTTAGACACTGCCCAAAGAGGAATTTTTAGAAATCCAGTGAGTACCTTTTATAGTGGGACATGATAAATCAGTTATCATTGGGCTGCGTTCAGTTCATCCAAATCAACTCTGCGGTGTTATGAAAATTTTCTGCTTTTCCTTGGGTCTTACTGATGGTGGTTGAGGGAAGGTAGTTTGTTTTAATGAGGTAAAAGTAGAGAGAAGATAACTATAGTTAGGCTTGTTTGTTGCCTGTTATCTCTTAGCCCATAGTCTCTCCTGATCTTAGTAAAGCAGCTGTCAATTAGATTTAAAATCAGACTTCTGTTCTCTCAGCTTCAGTTCTGGGCATGAGGATGTGCTTTGAGTCCAGTAAAGTTCTATCACCGCCTTCTCCCTCCAGTAAAGTGACAGATTACTATATGTGGCAATATCTATATGGCATTGCCATAAATTGGAATTTCCTCCTTCACTTTGAATTGGAAGGAAATATCTACTTCTGCCATGATTCCCATGTATCCCTTAAGTTCTCCTTCATTAGTAGATGTGAGTGGGAGGTCAAAATTGAACTTGTTAATGTGAACAAAGTTGAAGCCTTAATTATGGAGGAAATTGTACATTAGTCATAATAATCAACTGAAGTTTGAATTTTAAGTTTGACTAGCAGAAAAACATCTGTCACTATTATTATTATGTATGAGACCAAATCCATTTGCAGACAAGTAGCAAGTGATTTGACAGAACTAAGAGAAGTAGATGGACTTTCATGAGAAACTCATTATAATTCTTTTCTTTCAAGAAGGATAATTAGTAGCCTTTTAGGTATTTCAGCTAGTTGTAATGCTCTCTGAAGCAAATTAAATAAAACCAAGCATGGTCATATATGACAGCAATAACTGAAATGACCCCTTCTGCTCTGCTATCCTTTAGTCTTTGCATTGTGTATCTCTGTGCAAAGTGGTTATTAGCAAAAATGAAGGGTTTTTTCCCAGCAATTAGGTAAAGGAGATGTAAAATGTGGGTTATGTACAGCACATGTAACACAGATGTGTAATTTTTCGTAGTAAATAATATCTTGGAATGCAGTTGTCAATTCCTCTGTGGTGGTGTCAGAATGCGTACTCTAAACTTGGAATAAAACCATAAAATGGGAATTGAGGAAGGTAGACAAAAAATGTGACAAAATAAGTATGCCTAACCTGAAAGAGAGTCAAAGACTGGGAAGTCAATATTACCAGCTGCAGACAAAAATGCTGCTAAACCCAGTGAGTGATTTAGAGTAGATTTTTCTGCCTTAATGCAAAAGGGTGAAGTTGGCTTGAGGTCTCTTGAGCAAACACAAGTTTTATCTGCCAAGCAATCCAAATGTGAGTACTTGGTTATCATTAAAGCCTAGGTGTCAAGAAATCTGCATCAGAGGATATTAATGCCAGTGTATTTTGTTATTTAGACAAACCACTCTATTAGAAACTTGTGTGAAAGCGCAAGTGATAAAGACAATTAGCTCTGCTAACTGTAGTGTGTGGTGCCTTATCCATGGATTTTCTCCTTACATGGTTAAATATTCCCTCTGCAATTTAGGTTTCATCCAACAAAGAGGATTTGATTTCAGGTAATTCTTCTTTTAAGAAAGCAGTTGGTACTTTAGTCAGGTATTCATTCATATCCATTTATCCCAGAACAAACATTCATTTGTGAAAGAATTCAAAACAAAGCACAACATGCAACTTCTCATTTACAATAAATTGGTAAGGTAGAATTTTTTAATCTCAAACACTTCCCTATCAGTGGCTGTATCTCCAAGGAGATGAGTGCTGTTGTGAAATATTATATGAGTTTCCACTTCTCCAAGGAAGCATCTCTATCCTTCTACAGTTTACAAAAAGACTGCATACTAACCTCAGTGGACGCTAGGATTTTTTTTGGTTTTTCCCCTCATTTTTTATAGTGACCAAAATAGAAGCAACCAGGGCAGCTGTGTCTTTACAGACAACACAGTCCTATTACCTTGTTCCTTTCAAAGCTCTCACAATAAATAGAAATTAGCAGGAACTGTGGCTCTTGGATTGGGAGGCTGTTGTGCTTGGTAGAAATACACTATGTGAAATTCATAATTTACTCCTGAAGTTTTTATAGTCTAAGCATAAAACTTGTCAATAGAGAAAGTGGAAAAATGTGTGCAGTTGGGGAAGATGAGGACATGATGAAGGAATTGCCCTCAGCATAGCTTCAGTCTTCATTTTCTAGCTTTTAGAAGGGTTTGAGTTTGGGTGGAAGAACTCGTTTGGTCTGGGACAGGAAGTGAAGGTGGTGGTGCCTCAGATGGAACAAATCTCAGTAAAGCTTGCTTTTAAGCATAAGAGAATGAAACGATGTTTGAGGAATCTCACAAAAGTAAACTGTGCAACACTTTGAGAAATGCAGACTATAAATATTGCACAGCAGTTAGAAGAAGAATAAAAAACACCACAAAAGGGACTCCAAAGCAAACAAAAAAACCCCCTTACTGGAGGATCTCCAAGCAGCTTGCAAATATCCATTAATTACCTCTCTGTGGGAAATGATACAAAGATCATTTCTCTTGTTTTGGAATTGGAAATCAGTTGCTGTTAATGTGTAGATCAACATTACTGCCATCTGTTAAAAGTAAGAAAGAAAGAAAGCTGAGCTTATGGACAAAGCATTAATTTGCAGTTGGGATGTTCACACACAGAATGTAAGCACCCGACCTTGAATTTAAATTTTAAAAAGCAGGAAGAGACATTTAGTGGTTTTCTGTAGTAGAAATCTTCATAGCTTACATTTTGTATCATCTCTCTTTTGAAGTGAAGATTGAGCATTGCTACCTGGAAGTCAAAATCACCTGATTATGCTGTTAATGTGATCGTGTTACTGACAACCTGTGCAACTGAAGGGGGTAAAAAGCTTCAGGAACTTTTCTGGCTTTTTGAACCTCAGAGCCTCTGCTGTTTTTTAAACTACTTAAGTGAAATCTCACCCCAGCTGCAGTCTTGGGCTGTCATCTTTGAATTAGTGGTATATTATAAACCTGTTCATGGTTATTGTGAAGCATCAGGGGCAACAAAGACCTGCTTTAATAGGGCTTCACTTTTCAGTTCCTCAACTCTCCAGAACTTTTTTTCTGTAGATATTGAAATAACTTGTAATTACTTAACTGACCTTGTCTGTGATTTTTTTATTATACAAACTTCCTATTCATATTTTTAAAGGATTTGGTCATAATAGTAATCACGTTTTATTTTTTTAGATTTGTGAGCATATTCATTCAGTTTTCGGTTTAGTTACTGTTCCCATGGTAATGACTCCTGCCCTGAGCACATCGGTTAAACAAAGCAAAAGGTGAAATTGCCTTTCACTATCTGAAAAACTGGGCCAAAGTAGCCAACAAATGTTTAACATCAAATACTATGTTCCATGTGAATGAGCACTTTGTCAGTTGCCTGGGTAAATAATAGCTCCTATTAGGTGTTAGCCAGTACAAATGCATGATGAAAACAATTTCTCATTTTCTATAGAAATAAGGCACCGATGCCCTTGAAATAGCTGTAGGGTATTTTTTATTGAGAAGAACAGCATGGGAATGGGGGTGGGGAAATGTCTGTGTTTTACTAGTTTTTTGGTTTGGATTTTTTTTAAGCTATTATTCATAAACTACTCATCTGTCTTCTGTTCTTTGGGTTTGATTACAAGTCTGGTGTATTTTGGGGGGAAGAGCGAGACGAAGTGTATGGTTATTATCACCAGGCAGAGGGGAATATTCTTTTCCTGACATGATCTTTGAAGGCACACAGAATCTATGGTATGGGCTGTTTTGTGACTTGGTTTTTGGTGCTTTTTGTTTGTTTTGATTTTGTTTTGTTTTGTTTTTGTTTGTTCCTTTGTTTCTGAGGTGTTATGAGAAGTGACAGCATGCAAGACATTTTAAGAATGGGGGTGGCTTGCATATCACAGCTGGTAGAAAGGAGGCAAATAAATACAAAGGTGCTGCTTTTAGAATGTAGTAAGAGATGCAATGGCTCCAACGGGGAGGAGGAGGATAGGATGGACTTGAGTGTGAAAAGTCAAATGGTCAGATAAACTCTGGCTGCGACTGATTATGAAAATTAGGATATCTTTGTTCACTTCCTACTTCATTACTGACATTCAGGTGCTTTTTGTTTAGCTAGTAATTCTGAACTTTATTCACTCAAGAGTCCTCTGTGGGAAGTTCTACCCTTATTATTTTGTGTGTGTGTCTGTGGTTTAAGCAGGATTTCTAAAAAACCTGGTGTCCCCAGTAAGTGAGGTGCTGAACCATCCTATTTTAACTTATAGTATGTCAAGTGTGGCTTCTAATGTGATTGAAAAAATACATATAACAAGACCCAAATTCATCCTCTCACCACTTGGTGCCACTCTAGCTTTGTGAACTGCAGTCTCACCAAAATAACTGATTTTTCTTCCTTTAGGTTTGCCAAGTGCTGTCTGAAATATGACACTCTGAGCACCCATCTTTGAGCTGTGTTGGTCAGAGGCAGAGGACATCATGGCTGATGGACAGCCTTCTGACATTGCTCAGAAGGGGAAGGAAGTGGTGGGATTGACAATGGGATTTTAAACTGAGTATGTGTTGTGAGGTATTTGAACCCTGAGAGGGTGCCCCAGCCAAACTATCTTCACTTATTCTTATCAGAGTCTCAGGAATTCGCCAAGGTTACTGAAATGTGGACCACACTGGATTGAAAAGAGGAGGTTGAAAAGGCAGAATGCCAAGACAACAAGAAATAAATAATGAAGGACTGTACTGCACTGGATTGAAACCAATTAGATAGTGTGTGATCACGTGTACAGTAGTTAAAGAATGTATAACTGAAGTCTAATGTAAACAATAAAACAACTTTTATGAAATCATATTGATTCGTTGTTCAGAAGGTCTAAGCTCCCGCAAGTATGTGGCTATGAAAGCACTGTGGATTTTTGTTTTCTGATGCTGCTGTAAGTTTAAACATGAAACAGGATAAAATCATTTCTGTGACTCCTTTGAGACTCTACTTTTCCTGAAGAGAAAGAGAGACAGCCACTGAGTGTTCTTGTAGATATTTCCATAAAAATTAGAAAGACCTATAGCATGTGTTACTTGCTCATTTTATTTAAGTACTTTTTATGTAACACCTCTGTGTGCTTAGGCTCTAGGATCTTGCTCTGAAAAGTGTTGTGCAGCACATGTCATTCCTCCACAGGCAATGCCATCATCACAGTTTCGTTTCCCAATGTGCAATTGTACCAAAGGAGACACATGGCATTTTTCAAAGGGCAGTGAGGAGTTTTAACCTGTGTGGATACTGAGGTCACATCCTCTCCCTGCAAAGTCCTGTAAATAATGATGGTGTATTGGTTTTGCTTGGCGTGGTTTTTGGTAGCAGGGTAGCCAGAGAGGTGGCTCCTCTGAGAACCTCCTGGGAGTTTCCACCATGTCCAGCAGAGCCAATCTCTGGTGGCTCTGAAGATGGACATGCTGCTGGCCAAAACTTGGCCAATGAGAGAGGTTGGTAACGCCTCTGTGATGACATATTTAAGAAGAAAATGAAAACAAACTTACAAGGTTTTGCTGCTAGTCAGAGAAGAGGAGGAGGTGAGAACATGTGAGGGAAAACAACATTGGAGACACCAAGGTCAGTGAAGAAGGAGGGGCAGGAGGTGCTCCAGGCACTGGAGCCAAAATGCCTCTGCAGGCCATGGTGAAGACCATGGTGAAGCAGCTGTGCCCCTGCAGCCCCTGGGGATCCATGGGGGATGCAGAGACCCACCCACAGCCCATGGGGATCCATGGGGGATGCAGAGATCCACCCACAGCCCATGGGGATCCATGGGGGATGCAGAGATCCACCCACAGCCCATGGGGAGATGTCCATGCCGGAGCAGGTGGATGCCTGGAGGAGGCTGTCATCCAGTGGGAGACCCAGTGGAGAGAGAGGGCCCTGCTCCCATGCTGGAGCAGCCTGTCCTTGGAGGACTGCACCCCAAAAGAGAGACCCATGGTGCGGCAGTTTTGGGAGGACTCTGTGCCCTTGGGAGGGGCTCACACTGCAGCAGTTTTGGGAGGACTCTGTGCCCATGGGAGGGGCTCACATGGCAGCAGGTGTGGTGGGGCTGCTGCTCGTGAGAGTGGACCCAGGCCAAGGAAGTTCACGGAGAACTGTCTCCTGTGGGAGGGACTCCGTGGTCTCACAGGGGAAGACTCCTCTCCCAGGGCAGTGGAAGAGAATCTCAGTGATGGACTGACCAAACCCCCATGCCCTGTTGGTGGGAAGGAGGGAGGGGCTGGGGGAAAAAGATGTTTTAAGGGTTTATTTTACAGCTCATTATCCTCCTCTGAATCTGTTAGCAGTAAATTACTTTGTAACTTTAAGTTAAGCCCTTGAAGTGTTTTCTCCTAGTCCTTGTCTCAACTAGTGAAGTCTTGGTTAATTTTTTTTTCCCTCTCTCCTCTGCCCAGCTGTGGCAGGGGAGAGTGAGCAAGTGACTCTCGTGGGTGCCTGGCATTTGGCCAGTGTCAAACCACAAGAGATGGCAAAACCAGAAATGATTTCTTGCAAGGTAGATGTTCTTTTTTGTATGTTGAAGGCAGGCTTGCACCACCTGAATGGACAAGGGGCCAAACGGGGACAGTTGATGATGAGAACTCATAAGACTGGCTGGATAAAAAGCATTGTGCAAGTTAGTTGATACAAGTTGGCACTTGCTGGTGCACTGGGATAGTCCACACAAGAAGATGTAAGGCTTTTGAGATTCCAGAGAAGTTGTTAACCAAACAGGTGTGTCATGAGCTCAGCTCATATGGTAAGCCAGATAGAGGAATGCAGTACTGTACGTGGCCAGTGCTCATGAAGGGTTGCAACTTGATGCCAGATGGATAATCATCTGCTCCTATGGATTGTGCTCTTATTGTCTTTTGGAGTCCCCACATCCTTTTACCTATGGAGGCCTGTGAGCCTAAGGCCCAAGGAGACAGTAAGATTGCCTGGAGAGATGCCACTATGGTCTATGAGCCACTCCAGGGAGTGTGACCAGGAAAGCCTCTCCCAAGACCCTTTGTTTCTTCATGCAAATGTACCCCAGTTCTATCTCCCCGGTTGGCCCATTGGCTCTCCACCCCTTCCTGCCTCTTTTCTCCCTTGTATGTCCCTTCCTTAGAACCTTCTTCTTTCCCTATCTCACCACTGGCCCCTGTGGCAGTGATGGACCCTATGGTAGGGGCCTGATCCACAAAAATGACTCCATATTCATAGATCTTCAGAAGGCTTAGGTTTATTATTTCATGTAAGCATAGCAAGCAAGCAAGGTGCAAAATCAAAGAACAAAAGCTTTTCTCTCTCTCCAGCTATGTCTGCTGAGAGATTATCTCTGTCTGTCTGTGAACAGAACAGTGTACCTGTCGAGGGTTTAGTGCAGAGTTGGTTGGAAGAAAAGGGACATGAAAAACTAACAGAAAGCAATAAGCTGCTAGATGCAGAAAGCAGGCTATGCTAACCTTAAGGGCAACAGACAGTTCCCATGGGAAGATCAAACTGAGGAAACAGGACGGGAGGAAAGTTTCTGTGCACAGATCAGGATGAGTATAGGTATGGAACAGAATGCCTGTGTTCAGAACAGGATGGATGGAAAGTCCCTGTTGTGCAGAACAAGATGTCAAAAGAATAAACATTGTTTTTAGAAAATGCTAAAAATGTAACAAACTAAACTGCAATTACGCAAATGCAAGGTGACCAATGATGAGCTTAGCTTTGCAATATGTATGAAGCTAATTAAGTATACTATAAAAATGAGCAATCTGTAATCAATAAACTGAGTCTTGCTGACGACCACCTGGTGTCCGAGCCTCCCTTTGCCGACATGTACCAAAACAAAATCCAAGATACAGATACCCATTGGACAAGGAAAGTACTTTTTTCAAAACATCTTTTCATGTTTAGTTTCTCTATCAAAAACCTTCCTGAGAACATGAAATGTTTATGGGATTGTTCTCTTTAGAAAGTAAGAAGTTTTCTCTTAGGAAGAAAGTGCCTTTTCTGGCCTGCTGCTGGATTTCTCTAAGATCCACTAAATGTCAGCCCCACAGGCCCCCTCTCCCCAGCCACTCCCCTGCCTCTTCCCTAGCAGCTCCCTAGCCCTAGTCCTACCTTTGCACTGCCCCCTGGTCCCCTCCCCATTGGCTCCTGATGCTCTCTGTCCCCCCATACTTAAATCCTTGCACACCCTTGTTCTCTGTCCTTGTTCCTGGATCCCTCTGAAAGCTTGGATGCAATAAACCCTCTTGTGGAATTCCACACAAGGATCCTTCTTGCCTCTTTGCTGTCAGCATTGATTAGTACCGTCTGTGGTGTGTGCTATGTGTGTGGCACTGCCAAGTGGCTCTGCAAGGAGACACTTCTGAAAGGTTGTGGCACCTCACCACCATCCGCCTGCCTAAACAAGTGGCCCCCGAACAGGAACCCCTGCTGGTGGCTCCTGGAAACATCTCCTGCAGTTTTGGCTGCAGGATTTTAAGTCGCATTTCAGCGTAGTCACTTCCCTGGAGAGTGTTCTGAGTTTTACCAGGGTACTCTGAGGGGCAAATGGCAATCCTCTTGTTGCTGAGGAGCTGCTGAGGATTGGTTGGCTGCCAACAGACCACCCTGAGAGCTTTTGTTGACCCCTGGTGTGGTGAGTGCTGCTATTTTCTGGGTCACCGTTTCACCTTTTTCTGTTCCACTTTTCCTCTCAGGGTTGGGAAGAGTTTGTGGTTGTGGAAAATGGGTGCTGAATTGGCCCAACCACAAAGGGAAGTTTATGTCCCAGTTAAAAAGGCCCTTTTTGCAGGAAATTTTAAGTCCTCAAGGGGGGAACTTAATAAATTTATTCATTTTCTGTTTAAACATTTTCCTTCGGTTACTTCTGAGTTAGCCCTTACAGATCAGTTTTGGGATGCTGTGGGGAAGAAGTATGTTTTAGTGGCTAAGGGGGATTTTTCTATCACTAAGTTTTTTCCGTTAATTCAAAACATTGTTAGGACAGTAGAGATTATGGGAAAATGTTGAAGACCCCTTCCCTGTGTTCCTCTCCCTGTGCTCCTAGACCCTCTACCCCACCTCAGGAGAGATCAGGAGACAGATCTTGCCCAAGGGCACAGGGTTGCCACCATCTCCCTGCCACCTCCCAGTCTCCTCTGTTCCACTGCCAGGACAGCAAGGGTCCTGCTGTTCTGGATCCTTCCCTTAATCTCACACTGTTGCCTGTTTCCCCAGTTAATTTCCCCTCAGTTTTGGTTGCTCAAAGTGGCGCCAACCTCATGGTTGATTCTGCCATTTTACCCTCTCCTCTTCCAAGTTTTCCCGCCCTAAACCCTGATCCTCAAAGTGGTGTTGACTATGTGGCAGTGACGTCCATCATGTCCTCCTTTTCTCGTTCTGTCTCTCGTGACCCCTCCCTGTCCCTTCCAGTAGCCAGCCCCTCCTCCCACGCATTGATGGGTGTGTCTGTGTCAGGCCATCCCCTTCCCACAGGGAACCCCTTCTGGCCCATGGACCCCACCCCTTCCTCTCCTTACCCCACCTCCTCCACCAGTGGCCCTGCCTCTGGCTGCCACCCTACTTCCTGTTCTCAAGTGACCGGGACCAGAAGTGAGGGGCGTGGGAACCAGAAGGATGCCATCTTGGGGTCCGGTGCCTCACATCCCCAGGCTGCTCTGGTTCACTGCAAGTCACATGCCGCAGTCTGGTGCCCTGCCTCCTCTTCTGAGGAGGGCAGCAGTAGCGATTCTGATTTGGAGGACAGGAATCACTGGGCTACTATCCGGCAGTGTGCAGCTGAGGACAGTGATTGGGAGCTGGCAAATAAGGCCACCCCTTTTGCAGCCCCAGTTATTTATAAGAGGGAGGAATCCCACTTGGGAGGCTGTCCCCTACCCACAACTAAAATAGCTGTACAGGGCTACCAAGGACTATGGTTTTCCCCCAGTGTTATTGCCCCACCTTCCTTTCCCCAAGTTATCCCCTCCTCCTTCTAAGATAACCCTTCCTCTAGCCCCATTTCCCCATATCTCTACCTTGGTTTTAGTTAAAGAAAGGAGGACAGTAAGGAAAAGGCTATGGTGGAAGGAAAGGTGAACAAAGAATGAAGGAAAAGGAATAAGAACTCCCAGGTTGATGATATCTCAGTTTAGCCTTCTGCTCCCTGTTTGGTTATTTTGTTTAAATCCAATAGAGCTACTCACCATGAAACCTGCCGGCCCCCACAGATCACCCTGGCAGCAACCCACCTTGACAACCACTTGCAGTCTACTGTGAATGCCACCAGTGATGACCATATCCTATGGACTAATGATCTTCTGGATGCTGCTGTCAACAACTGGATGGTGGCACAGCCCCGAGAGAATGTCTGGGTGACTCGGGCAAGGGGCATTAAACAAGAACACATGTGCCTGTCCATGGGCAGCGTAGACAAGCCTCTGTCCACATGCCTGGTGGGACTCCAGTTGGGACAGAATGATTATATCTTTGAAGGTAAGGAGCCCAACCCGGTGGACTCCTGGGATAAATGGACATGGTTTTTTCCACATGCACCAGGGGAACTCCAGGAACTGGACTTCCTGGGGTCCTCTATGGCCTCATTCTGCATCACATTTTATTATAAGGAAAGAGACCCTAAAGAATATCATAGGGAGAGAGGTGCCTTTGGACCCCAAGTTAGTTACCGGGGGTCCATACACAGATTCAGTATCACTCCCATCAAAAAGGCCTATACCACTCATTGGTCCAATTACACTAGTCCCATACTGTCCACATCCACTCGTCGTCCCAGGGTGCTCCCTCGGGGGGTGTTCCCCATCTGTAGAGACAGGGCATGGGCCAGCATTCCATCCCGGCTCCAAGGAGGCCCTTGTATGCTTGGTCAGCTTTTGATACTCACCCCAAACATTACCCTAATCCAAGATTGGTGAAAGAACACCAAATTGGCCCACCAAAAAAAGAGAAATCCACCAATTTGACAAAAATTGCAATAGTAAATTTTACAATTGGTCAAAGCCAAAGAGGGCCGCGGTCTCCATTTCTCTACCATGGGTGGCTGCCACAAAGGTCCTCGGGGAGATTTCTCACTTGGGGTGCTGGTTTTTGAAGCAGGCCAACCTTATATTGGCTGCATTAAGTGACCTCCTGGCCGACGAAGAAGCCACCAGGCACACCACCCCACAAAATTGGGTGGCTATTGACTATCTCTTGCTGGCCCATGGACACAACTGCTAGGGATTTGAAGGGCTGTGCTGCTTCAACCTGACATAGCATAGCAAAGGCATCCACTCCAGCATCCAGAAGATAAAGGACATGGTGGTGGACTTAAAAACTGAGAAGACCCTGAAGTGGTGGGAAGACCTCTTTGGGCATTGGGGTCTTCAGGGGTGGTTTGCATCAGTTTTAAAGAGTCTGTCGTGGATACTTTTACTAGTTTGAAATCAAACCAGTGGGAGATCGCAAGTCAGAATTATAATTTAATAGGAGAAAATTAAAAGAAATAAATAAATGCAGTAGTACAAGGATACTGACAAAGTCAGAATACAACCTGACACTCTGATGGTGGAGGCAGTCCAAGCGAAGCAGTTCAGTTGAAGCGGTGATCCTGTAGAAAGAAGGGTCTGAAAGTCCAACAGTAGCTCTTTTCCTCTGGGAGTCCAGTAGGCAAGTGCTAGTGTGGTGTTCAGAATCTCAGCTTATATCCAGGATGGAATAGTTGGTTCCTCCCTCTGGGGCAGAGCATCTCACAATGGCATGGTGAGTCATGAGATAAGGCACTGATGGGCCATTAACAGGAGGTAGTCCAGGGGGAGTTATCTCTGAGTCATGGGAGCAGGCATTGATGGCCCATTAACAGCAGATAGTCTAGGGGGAGTAGGCAAGAAAAACACTGCTCCACCTGGTTCCAACAGCTCACAAAGATAGTAACAGAACAGACTTCAACCCAGGACAATACTTTTGATTATCTTTATTGTTTTGTGCATATTTAGTTGTTTAAAGCATTTGTTTTTCAGATCTGTAGGAGAGACTTTTTTAGTTAACAGAAAAGGGGGAGTTGTTGGAGGCCTGTGAGTCTAAGGCCCAAGGAGACAATATGACTGCCTGGAGAGATGCCACTATGGTCTAAGAGCCACTCTGGTTAGGGTGACCAGGAAAGCCTCTCCCAAGACCCTTTGTTTCTTCATGTAAATATACCCCAGTTCTATCTCCCCGGTTGGCCCATTGGCTCTCCACCCCTTCCTGCCTCTTTTCTCCCTTGTATGTCCCTTCCTTAGAACCTTCTTCTTTCCCTATCTCACCATTGGCCCCCTCTCCCCAGCCACTCCCCTGCCTCTTCCCTAGTGGTTCCCTAGCCCTAGTCCTGCCTTCACCCGCTGCAACATTTACAAGTTTCTTTTACTCTTGCATTCTCATGATACTGATGTAAGATCTTATCATGGCTAATCTCAGTCATATCCTGATTATCGCTGTTGTACATTGTTGTTGTACTGCATCTCATACAGCTTCTTCTGCCTCTTGGGTTTGCATTAATCTGCTCTTAAAAATACTAAAAGCAAAAAGCCAAAGCTACCTAATACAGAGGGTTTCATGTCTGCAGTTCTCTGACACAATAAGTCAGACAAAGCCTCTGTCTTGAACCTAAATTTTGCCAGATTTTGAAGTGGCTGACACCATTTTGTGCTACCTTTGAATTTCTCCTAGGGGAAATCTGAGTGTGTCAATACCACAGTGTCCTCTGTTTTTTCAGTGGTTCTTCCCTTCCTTTTGCATATACCCAAGTTACTTCCAAAGAAGCTGAACCAACATTCAACATTCCTATACTTTAATATTTAAAGAATTGTTACTACTGTCTACAAGATTCTTTCTCTCCCCTTGTCCTTTGGCTAGAGGGAATGGAAATAAATGGTGGGTTTTTTTAAAAACAAAGCTTAATTTATGTCTTTACATTTTCAAGGCTTTGAATGTTTTCCTTCCCCTGCCCCCATCTTTAACAAAGGTGACTTCTAAGGTTAGATTTTGCCACAATACTAAGGAGGTAGAAATCTTTGTGTCGTAAAATCAAGAGTCTAGTCTTCATGTTTAATTTTGTACAGTTACAGGGTCATATTGGCATGTTTTGCTTTTTTGGGCTTTTTTAAAACTTGAAAATTAATGTTACAGTTCTTGGGAATGAAAGATGTTGTAGTAATGGGTAAAATGTGCTATATATACTGTCCCCCTTTATATTTTTTTCTTTAGATTTCAGACAGCCCATGACAGACAACCAAAATGTGTATATTGTATACTGCATCTAAACTAAAGAGATTAGCTAAGTACTAGAAGTAATTTTTTTAAGACATCACTCCAGAAGTCTTTATTATGGGCTAATTTATCCTTCATTACCATCTTGCTATGGGTTAACTGGTTTCCTGCATGAACTGCTTTGTTTTAATCTAATGTGAATTTCTGTACACTAAATTCAAGTTAGATGTATGGACACACCAGAAAATCTGATCCTTCCCTTCTTTTTGTGTGTGACTTTTAGCACAAAGCAAGATGTGCAGGCAGGATGGAGCCTAGGCTGACATATGTGCAGATGAGTTTTCAAGCAAGATGAATAAAAGGCTCAGGTTCTAAACTACCTTAATTTATCAGTGTAACTCTATTGCAGTCATCCCTCCTATGTGTATGCCTAGTGCTCTGTGAAATCCTTGCTGTAGTTTTAAAAATAAGACTATGATTGTATTTTTCAAGCCACTTGTGAAATGGCAGCTCTAAAAATTGCAAACTTTTGGTGGAAAAATGAAAAATGTTATGCATAGCTATATAAAGCATCATGTGCTTTTGATGATGAAAGACAAAATTCCAAAGGAACTCATAAAGTCTGTCTGACTTTTTAAGGCTGTTTATGAGACACTTAAAACAGTAGATCTTAACAATGGGAAAATAACCTTAAAATGTTTTCATAGGTGTAAACAAGAAGACATAAATCTACTGTTTGAAAAACTTCTGGTACTAAATAGTTATAATAACTTGTCAGCAAAGGTGGGTTTGAGAAAATGTGCCAAGATTCAAAAGAAAACTGAGTGATGATCTGTGAAAAAGCAGATTAACACCTAAAGATGCAACTGTTTTGTTTATTAGCAAGTTGTATAATCACAAAAAGTACCAGCTGTTTATATTCCTGGGAACTTTGTTCTGGCAAGCAGAGTGAGATCAACAAGCACTTTAAATTTAGGGCATTTGATGGTGTAGTCTTAGGTGAACTTCTGTTAATAATATTGAGATGGTTTTTATTTTTTTTTTTTAATAAATCTAAAGGAACTAGTGGAACACTGCTTTCCTCATGGGAAGAAACCAGCTGAGCTGCCTGCTCCATTGGGCTTGTTCTGCTGCAGCAGCTCTGTTGGCAGTGGTCAGACCCACATTCTGAACTGCTGCAGCACCACTCAACTGAGAATAAAATGAGTGCCTTTGGAGCAGGTTGTGGGGGGGGAGGGAAGGCACAAAGCTCAAAATGTGCCCTGACTATGATCTTTCTCCACTCCTGTGTTTTTTGTGAGCATCTCTCTCAGCTGCTGACCTGCACTGGCTCCGGCACTTGTGGGCAGGCTCTTAAACAAATAGCCAAGCATTTGCTTTCATTGTAATAATGGCATTAATGTTTGCTCACCATGAAAAATGTATTAGTAATCTGTTGACTTATTGGTTAATGGGAAATATGTGATTTTGAATGTTGAAACAAGATCCTGCAATGTTGACTTCAAGTATCATGCCACAAAGGTCAGAAAGGAATATTATTACAGAACCATATAAGGAATAATTCCTCAGAATTTAACTGAGTGTTTTCTAGGGAAAGTAAATTGATTTGTTTTGTGGACAGGAAATCTGATTATTTGCTTTTGTATTTGGGGGAAAGTTGATAATGAGTTCACTGTTCTATTTAGGATTATTAATTAAGGACATTCACCATTGTATGTAAAGTTGTTCATGGTTGTATGTGGAGTTGTGGGTTAGTTCATCTGTTAAGGGTTTAAGTATTGTGCAATAATTGCTAATTAGTTATTATTACTTGCAGTTGCAGTTAGGTACAATAAGGAGACTGTAAAAATCTTTTGAAAGGCATGATTTAACCTTGCTGTGAGGGGACTGGGATGAGGATCTGATTACCATGATGGGCCATGAACCAAAGGACTTCATTTGACCACCCATGAGCCAATAAGAAAGCCCTAGATAGAGATGAACCAATCACCAGAGCTCTGGGGGTAGCGATGGGGCGGGGCTGCATGGTATAAAATGTGGCCTCCCTGGCTGGAGTGTGTGCCTCTGGCTGTACCTGTGCTAGGTTACTCACCCAGCGCTGCTGCCTTTGCTTGGTGTCTGGCTGATCTCCAATCGAGGTCTCCTGTTGTCGCTATAATCTTGGATTGTTAATAAACCTTTCAAAAATTTTATTTGTGAGGTGCATTTCTCACAATTTGAAAAATGAAGACTAATCAGCCAAAATTCTATTTATACCATGTGCGTTTTTAAGAAACACTGCCTGTGGCTCTCTTAGTATTGATAAAGAATTGTTGGACCAATACACATTTTCCTGGACAGGCTGAGTGCTTAGGAGTTTACACTGGGGATTAACAAGGAACAGCGATTGCAGTTCTCAAACCAAGATTCATTCTGTTTAGCTCAAGTGCTTAAGGATATGTGTGGATTTGTGGAAGGCTGAAACTGTGTTTCTGTCCCAGAAAGTTATTATGTAGGCTATATTGAAAGATCTGGTTTTTAATATGACATTAAAGCATATTACACTTGTCCAAAGGGAAAGTTTAAATGGTATGTGTGGACTCCAACAGAGCTATTGGGAGAGCAGTATTTTTATTGCAAATAAAGAAAATGAAACAAAGTAGTAAGCAGTAATAAACATTGTGAGTTATTAGTTTCATAGACCAGAGAAACTCAGAAAAGCTGTAGGGTGAATAGGGACAGGAATAGCCAGTGAAGAAAGAGACTGGAACATGAGCTGTCATGTCTGGGAGAGTACTATGTTGATTACATCATAACCAATAAACCTTCACTGAGTTGTACCTTGAATAGGTAATAAGTGTAATCAACTGTACAGCCCAATGACTGTGTGAGGAGACAGAAATCCAGAGACAAGCTAATGATGATTATTGTGCAAGTGCTTGAGGGAAGTGATCCTAACCCCTTCAGAATCATTTCCTTCCCTTTTTTAGCTCTCCTGTGTCACTTAGTGCTACATTTGTCTTTCAGAGTTCAGTTGGGTAAGAAACTCCAGTGTTATAAGTTGGATCTCAAACAGCTGAAGAGAAATGTGCTTCCACCAGAGACTAGTTTTCACTGCAAACCCCAAATTGTTTCCTAACAGATGCCCATCACTTTCCTCTTGTAAATTTAATAAAAGTCTTGTTATAATTTGTTTTCCCTAGATATACTGTATTTATTTAGTCAGCATGACCTTCTGTTAATCTGAAGTAAAACTTCACCTAAGTGAACGCCCTTTTTTTTATTTGAGGGAGTGTTTCTAGGACAGTCTTGCAGCAAGTTTCTCTAAGTGCATTGTTGTAAGGATATTGTTTGTCAGTCTAAAGAAGTACAGATTTTTAGATTGTTTTGGGAGCCAGTTCCTCATGGAGTTTTCGAGAATCCTCTGGAACATCACGCTGTAATATTGAGTATGTTGAGCATGCTACATGTGAACAGAGTTGAGTAGAAATCTCATTTAGCTCCAACTACCCATTACTTCAAATTGACCAAGATTTGTTTACAGACTTGCACTACATTTTTTTAACTGGTTGTAATTAAACATATAGGTAGTAATTAGTTACCACCAAGTTAATAGAGAAAGTAGACTGTAAAGCCAGAACTTTAATACAATTGCTCAATAGCTTTTACCTTTATTTACTCCTGCCTGTAGAAGTAGCAGGAGCATGTATCAATGAGAAACAAGCTCCAGCCAAGTGCTATGTTACAGTTCACTTTGAGGACAAAGTGATCTCTGTATTTTTGTCCCTCCTTTATGTCTTTGATGTGAATGACATGCACTATTTAGGCAAGCTATTTATTACTCTGTTCATTGATTTTCTTTGCTCTCTTTACTGTAAACTTCACCAGCCTTAATCTGTAGCTGTTGAATAGCATAAGGTCACATTTCAGACCTTACAACATCTGTAGTCTTTGGGTTGAGATCAGCAGAAATTTTTGTTCATCGTTTACTTCCTCTTGAAGATATGTTTTTAAATAGCATGTGGATACTTAGGCAAGGATTTATTGCATACAACGTAAGTAGCACCTCAGACTTTTTTGTAGGAGAAAATGGGTGGAAATAGCCCTGAGTAGGTTTGCTGCTCTGCCATTTGCTCCATAATCTAGGAAACTGGAATGTTTTTAAACTGGTAGTGACAAAAGATAGTTCAGGAGTGAACAGAAGTTCCTGTTCCCTGTCAAGCTTGTGATATTCCATTTCTCTGAAGAAAGTCATAATGGTAGGCATTTTGCAGAATTACGAGCTGGGGCAGTGGTGGTCTCTCCAGAGAATAATACTCCTTGTAAGAAAAATGCATCTGTCTGCTGGGGAGGTAAGAGTCAATGAATATGTCACCAGAGGGCTGAAGCAACTAGTTCTACATTTTCCATGAGAAATACACTGTTACATTATTTATACAATCTGTAATAACCGCAGCAAATATTAAGAATCCTGGTTGCAAAGTGTCTCTTCAATAACAATTATAGAGATGAGGCTATGGGGGTTGGATGCTTTAATAAGGGGAATTTTCTTTGTGAAAAGATAATTAGAAAAATGAGCTTGTCTTTCATTTTAGTAGTTAGTTGAAGGGTTGTATTGGTTTCCTTTGAATTTCTTTCAAAATACCAAAAAATAATTATTCTACATTGCAGGGATGCTTGAAGATCATGTGAAGTAGTTAATGTTGGATGGATAAGGTAGAGATTGCCCCCTTAAAAATGGAATTGATACCTTTTTTTTTTCTTGGTGGTGTTTTTGTTTATTTGTTTCAACTATTAAACAAATGTGATCCTTAATTGCAAATATTCTTAAAGTTGTTTTATAGCAGGTATATAAATAAAAAAATCCAATGTTCTCTTCTGATTTCTATTCTTATTGATTGTACAGCATTCTTCTGGGTAGAATGATAACTGCCTCAGGTCTTTGACACTTACTCCTTCTGCTGGCTCAGGCAGTTTAGAGCAGTTTATTGTAATAGCTGTATTTGTCTTACTTGGGTTAGAATTTACTCTGTGATATCATGATGTCCTTAATGCAATACTTCAGGATTCTTTCCTTTGGGATCAACTGGATGCAATTGTTTAAGTACCTTTAAGCTGATCTAAGGTAAAAATTGATATTCAAACCACAGCAACTCTGGCAAAA
>VZTN01012056.1:38682-83171 GCA_013400515.1 Erpornis zantholeuca
GGACTCAGAGTAATGATTTGGTAATCAATCAACTATCATTGTGTAAGGGCTGAGTCATTTGCTCTGGCATCTGTATGACTGCTGTGAACGATAAAGTAATATGTGAAGAACAAATGGAGAGGTTAAATACAGTGTAGCTCCCACAAGGAAACATCTCCATCTCTGGATGTTTGACAGCAGGGACTTGCCAAGAATTATTTCTTTATCATAGTGACCATGTGTAATCCAGTAAAGAGTAGTTGCAATAGTTAGAGAAGGTGTTAGCCTGTCAGAAATTTGTTTTGTTTTTCTAGTGGGGCTTGTTCCTTCTAGAACAGATGTGTTTTTTACAAGGGGAAGAAGGAGGGAGTTTGCTTCATGTCCTACCTTAGATGTGAAACAAGGCCCTCTATATGCAGTGACCTCTCACTGTGAGGTTCAAAACTGTGCACAACCCTAGCGAGATATATAAACATCATCAGTCAGAGAAAACAAAGACAAAGATTAGAATTTCTGAGTTCTTGAGTTACGGACACAGTTCTAGGACTAAACTCAAGTTTCTCTTAACTGCATCTTGCTTATTTTGGCCCCTAGAAATTGTGTTTTCAGGGTGACAATGTAGAAGGGTTACTATTGTAATCTACTTTCCAAAAATGGAGCAATAAAACTCAAGTAGTGGGAGGCAGATCTAGAAATACACATCTAAAATACCTTGAGACCCAAGTTATAGTTTCAGTTGCTTCAAAATTGTAAATTATTTTTCTTAGCCACTGCTTCTCTTGATCTTAATGCCTGCTGGATAGGAAGAACATTTTCTTAAGCCACATGAGTGCCACTTTGTGTTTTCTTTCAGGATTTATGTGTTTTGAAAATACTTTTTTAGCTTCTTCAGAGGACTCTTCTGTACTGAGGGATTTTTGTCAATGAAAAAATAGGTGCAGAAGTTTTCTAGCTTTAAGTGTAGTTCTTAAATGTTTTCAAGGAAGCTGGACCTGATGTGATTAATTAGGGCGTTTAAAGAATTGGCATTGTAGGGAATAAAGTGGTATCTGGGGAAAGGCAAATATACTACTTCAGGAGGGGATAGGGAAAGGATGAGCTGGTAATTAAAGACCAGTCTGTTTGGCTTAAACATAGCAAGAAATAATTGGATAGACATCTTATAAGCCCCTGCCAGTTAGCAAGATCTGTTACCAAGTAAACAGATTTCTCAAGGGCAAATTGTGACAAACCCATTTAATTTCTTTGTACAACAGTGTTACAGGTCAGGTGGTGAGGAGAGAAGCATTAGATATATTATACCTTGATTGGCTCAAGTTTCCTGCATTGTATTCTTGTAGTGTTTTCTTGAGTCAGATGAGGAAAAGTGGTCTAGAGGCATCTACTGCCTGGTGGATATAGAACTGGTCAGAAAAAAAAATTAAAGAATATGTATAATTAGCCAAATGTCAGAACATGGTAATATATCAAGGAGGGCTTGTGAAGAATATTCTATGACTCATATTAATCAATATTTTTTTAATGACTTGGACAGTAGAATGCAGAGTATTTTCTGAGTCTGTCAACCCTGGCAGAGTGAGAAGGAACACTCTTAACAGAACAGTAAATGGGGAAAGAGGTACAGAACTCAAAATGATCAGGGGGACAAGACCACTTCAGCAGGATTAATTAGCTGCATAAATCCCGCACAGAAACATTTGGCTAAATGATATTCCTGTGTAAAGTGATTTAGGATCTATAGAGAATCACAACTAATAGTTAAGGGTTGAGTTGTCTATGACTGATCTATGCTGGAAGGAGAATTTTCTTTGCAGAATTGAATGAAGAATTTTTCAATTACATTTAAACATCCTCATGTACTTCCTGACTCGGGAGATGACTCGTTTTGATTCATCCAGATTGAATCTTAAAATTGTGCAGTAAATATCATCTGTTCCCTCCTGCTCTCTCTTCCTCAAAACCAGCTCCAAAAAACCTAAATGTAGACTTGTCTGGTTAATGTAAGCCAGTAAAGGTTAAGTTAAAAAAACAGCCAATGAGAACTGTAATGACTGAAGGGAGAGAATACCAATTTCTTCCTATTTCTAGTTACAAAGATTCTTTCTCTTTGGAAACGGATCAGCAGTCCTTGGATTCCATTAAAAAGCAAGGCTTGTGTGCTTAATTGTAAAAAGTTCTCACACCTTTTGCTAGTAGAAAATCTTGGAATTTACTTCATAAATAAATTCTGCATACAGACACGTTTTTCTCCTTTTGGTTGTAATAAAAAGCAGGGAACAGGGATACAAATGTGCAATTTGTAAGAAAACAGAATGGCAAAACTTAAAAAGTTAGCCTGGTATATCCTTAGTAGGGCTGCACTGACACATTCATGCTCAGAAGGTTTAAATTAGTATCATCTGCCTTCCAGTTGACAGTCTCTGTCTTCTTCTCTTACAGACAGAAAGATTTATGAGGTAGTGTGGATTAGGAAAAATCTGTGGTTAAAGCCAACATTACACTCCTCTTCAGCCCTCCATCACCTTCAGTTTTGTTTCAGCCAGTTACATCCCTTGCATTTCACTGCATTGGGCCAACACTTGCTCCAGAACAAGTGAGTGACTGAGACAGGAAGGGAGACAAGATGAGTGGCAAAGGGGCAGAATTACCTCATGCAGTGACTCCGCTGGCTCTGACTGTCCTGAATTATACTTGAAGCTTGGCTTTCAATTAAATGCCCAAACTGTCAACTTCTGGCAGCTTTGGCTCAGGTCCTCAGATGCCCTGCTTGTCTTTTTTCAATCCACACAGTTTTTTTAACAGTATCTGTAGCTTGCAGAAGTAAAACATGTATTTTTGGGCTTCCTTGAGCTAAAATGTTAGTTAACTGAAGAACTAAGACAGGTATTATTAAATATTTAGCTAGTATACCTTCATGCCTGCACTGCTGTAGGTTATGTCTCAGAATCCAGTTCCACAGTGCCTGCCCATGTTGCCTAGCACACAGACCAGGTACTCCTTTGATGTCAGTGGGCTTCTGGCACACCCTGCTGTTCAGTTCAAGGGTTGTAGAAGCAGGGATATGGCTGGAAGCTTCAATCAACAAAAGTTCTAATCACTTTTGATTTGATATTGTGACAGTCAGGCTCTCAACTTCTCATATTTTTCTTGTAAAAATTATTTCTGAAGATTTAGCTTAGACCAGACAGTTGGGATTTTGAAGTTTCTATCGATACTTTATCCTAATAGAATGTTGAATGGTCAGTTTCTTTTGGAGTATGGACTATTACTGTTGTTTTTTGTCCCTAAAGGTGCTTTACTAGAGACCCATAGGTGTTGCATAACAACTCAAGGTTCAGAGTTCATTACAAAGCAGTTTTAGCCTTGCTAAATTGGTCACTTGGTATGCAGCATCCATACAGCAAAGCTATGGTGAAGAGGGTTCATCTAAATGTGAACTGTATTTGGATAATATATCTACATAAGTTTTATGCATAAATTGTCAGGTTTTTTTGATGATCCTCCTTCTTAAGCACAGGAGGAGTGAAAAACATATGGTGATGCAACTTGAAGAAAGAGAATTCTGTACTGCTCAGGGCACAGCAGTCAAGCAGGTAAAACCAAATGCAGGCATCGTGTTGAGTGCACTGTCAGTATTCTGTGCTTTGTCTTTTATTGCTGGTCAGCACCACTTCTGTTCCAGTGGTCACTACCTTTCAGATAGTTTTTCATACCTAAACCTGTTTTGCATATGCTTAGGGGAAATAATTTTGTCCCCTATATTTTCTTCCTGTGTTGTTTTTGTTTTTTTTGTTTGCTTGTTTGTTTGTGTGGGTTTTTAATAATAGGCTGGAACACACAAAGGTAGATTTTTAGTAAGTGTATGAGCACAAACAACCTCAGAGTAGCAAAGAGGGGAAGTGGATAAAATGGCTTAATGTTAACTTCTTCCTTTTCGTGGTCTTCTACCATAAGCAGGTTGGACAGCTGGGGAGATTGGTGTCAGAATGGTACACTGTGATTTGAAAGAAATGCATGTTCCTGTGCTTGATGAAACAGTGGCCCTTTCAGCCTTGTATTGTCTGTATGATAATAGCTCTTGCCACTCAGAGATTAGTCAGAAAAATTCATTCTGCTTTTCCTCTCTCCCCCAAAGTTGAGGTCAAACTAATTAGGATGAAATGCTCATTCCTTGTTATTTAAATCCTCAGTTTAACTATCTCATCTTTTGACAAATAGGTATAATTAGTTCTCTTGTATAATTTATTAACTTCCATATTAAGTTGTGTACAGATTAGTGAGGCACCAGACAGCCTAGCAAAAAAGGTTTCCAATTAGAAGGTGATAGATGGGTTTGTCGTATTTGATAAACAGGTTTTGTCATATTTTCAAATGAAACTGAAAGGAGCTGTTTTTGTTTAAATCCTGTCATATCATGAGTCTGACTGGTATTAAACTAGATTCTGTTTTGTACATTGCCATGATAGCTTTGCAACAAAATGAGGAGATTTCAAGATATTAATAGCATATAAAAAGAGAATTTTGACATTTCCTAAGAAGGGTATAAAAAAGAGACCAGAAGTAAAAAGTGAAAATTTCATCCTTTTCTTGTTTGCTGACACAAGAACTTGTGTATAACTGTGCACTTGAAAATGCCCCAGAAAGTGTTCTCTGAGGGAGTGAGCATGTACCAGCCTGTGGCAGGATTTGTGCTGAGGTTGCCTCTCGGGCTTTGCTTAGTGCAGGTGGGCTCAGACATTGCAAAAGAGCTGCAGTGATGGCAGCAGCGTTTTTGCCATCAGAGCAATGCCCTTTTGGGTAGAACCCTCCCAGCAGATGGCATGGCTCCTGAAACTTCCATGGAGAATAATTTAGTGAACACTCAAAGGGTGTTCACAGGGCAGGACATACCCAGGGTATCTCCACAGGGATGGATCTGGCTATGGTCAAATACATGTAACAGGAAATGGAGATTAATCAGAGTGAGTTTGTGACAGAGTTTTAAAAGCAGGCCTCCTGATCCTGTGCCCTGGCTGTATTTCCTTTGGGGTGCTTTTTTCTCTGTTCAAATTTACATACAAAATAATACTGCAGGGTATAATGATAAAATGGGACTTACATCAATATATATTATTATTAAATAATTTCCTTAGCAATTTGTGTTTATAATTGTCTGTATTATGTATCGTCATTGAAACAGAGAGATTTCTGGTGTTTATATTTCTCACCATCAGCAAACTCCTGTGCTACTGCTCTTTCTTAAATGAGCTACTTTTAAACTGATGATAACTGATCCATATACTGCACTCGGCTAAACATTGAATCCAGATCTATTCCATCAAAAGAAATGCATTTTGATTTTAGAGAGTTGGCCTAGTGGCTTTCTTCTATCAGTGCTTGTGCTGGGCTTTCTTATTCTGCTCCTTTTTGGGTATGTTTTTTGTTTCTCAAGTGGGATCTTTATCTGCTTTGCTAATCTGAAATGAGCACCTCCAATGCCCTGTCACAAGCATAATAATTAAAAATGGTTGGAGAAGTTATTAGTTTTAATTTCCAAAGTTGCAATTTCCTCTAAAATTGTTTTGGTTTGTCTTCCAGCTGTTTTTTTGTTATTGCTCTGTGTTTGTTTGGCTTTGAGGGAGAAGGCACAGTTGTTAGGTCAGACTTTCATACTTTTTTTTTTGATCTATTAAAACCTGCCTTGATTTTCAATCTTTTTTTTTTTTNNACTGATGTATTGCACAGGAGTGAATCTGGCTTCCTGAGATAATTTATCTTTCTGCTATTTCCCTTGACTCTGTAACTTTATCATTTCCCTTCAAGGGTTTTATTTACTTTGGAGGTGTTTATACAGTAGGCAACATTTTTTTGCTTTCATTCGTATCCAGCAGATCAGTTTTTGTTGAGCTTACAAGAAGAGGTTTTCCTTTGACCCTAAGGATGAAGGGTTACTATTTCAGCCAGTATTTCTGAGACAGCTTCTTCCCCTAGGAATTTTCTAAAGGAATGAGCTTACAGTATGACTGCCAACATTAAATATCCAACCTGGAAGTACTGCTTGAAAGTAAAAGACCCTTGGCTGCTGCTTCTCTCTCTCCCTTTCTTCAAAAGGAGAGGTAATAAAAGTTCTGCCTGTTTGACTTCCTGCAGAAAGCTAAAATATCTGGGTGATCTGCAGTGCAAAAAACTGGAGCAACTAATGAGCTGGGCGTGGAGGAGACTTGAGGTGATGTAGGTTGTGATGTCTTAGTAAGATTACCAGTGCCTTTTCTCCTGGCTGATGCTTCATAAAAGCATAAAATACTGCCTGTAAAACTTGTAAAACTTCTTGGAGAGAGAGAGTAAAAATGTAGTAATTAGACCTTAATCTTCCATGTGACATGTACTAGAAGTAAATAGAGATTTTACAAGACATACCTGCATTTTGAACTGGGAATTAATGTGGCACTAAGCTACCAATAAAAGTGAATTGGTTTTGCTCCTATACAGAACCTGTTGCAGGCTGAAGGAGAGATTTTTGTCAAATGGGATATAGCAATGTCTTTTGAGCAGTCTGTCTTGATAGTTCAGACTTCCTTTTTTCCTTCTCCATTCATACTATGCCTTCATTGCCAAACTTGAACATGACTTCCCTGTACCATGGATGCTCCTGAAGGACTTGCCCACCAAGTAATGTTATTCCTATGGTCTGCAAATCACCTTAGTCATAGATGAGGAACAGGACTACTTTTCAAGGTTGGCATAGCCCAAACCCTGTTTGGGTTGCAGTTTCTCTCATTTCTCCTTGTAATGTCTCAGAGGCTCTTTCTAGCATATATGCTTTCTAGCATATGCTGTTGGGTTGCTATGGTAACAAATATCTATCTGCTTGATTGTTCTGTTGCTGTTTTGACTTCTATTTTCTTAAACTTTGCCCATCACCATTGTGTTCACTCCCCTAACAGCATAGAACTGATTTATTCCAGCATCAGACCTTCTCTCACAGCACCTGAAGGCTCAGCTTTATTGTTTATGTCACAGGATCCAGCTTGGGCTGTTGATCACACAGAACTAGGAGTCATGAAGTCCTGTCCTTTATCAACAGGTTTTTGCTTTTTATTAGCAGTTCTCTGATAGAAATTTATTCTCCAAATACTTTTTGTGAAATACTGTAATTTTTTTTCCCCTTAAAGAGACCATGGGTTCAGGGCCTTGATCTTACTGGTTGAACGTTCCTTTGAACCTGTCTTGTGTGGTACTCCCAGCTAAAGGTGGTCACAAGAGCACTGCCCTGTGCTGAAGTTCTAAGATGCTGAGATAATACAGACTGCTTAAGTAACATAAATAACTAATTTGCTACAAATTGTGGCATGGGGAGTTCGTACAGCAAGGCTTTTGCATAGAGCTATGTGTAAGGATGTAAATGCTTTTTGACAGAGCAAAAATATTTAATATTCTTGTGAACTGATGAAAGAACTAATTTGGCAAAATGGCCAAATATTTTTCAGTTATGAACATAAGCCTGCCCAGCTCTTAAAGAGTTTTCATTTGGGTGACTTTAACACAGTCTGTTAATGATCCTGGAAACTAATTCCAGTCCCTTAATTAACTTATTTGATGTAGCTTCTAAAGGGGAAGGTAATTCAGCTAGAACGAGGCTAACAGGAACATGACTATTCCCTGCTCTATAACATTACTGGGGGTTTTTGAATCTTCTTAGCCAAATGTATTTAGAAATTGCATTGCAGAAGTTAAAAAATTTACAATACATATAAAGAAATGATACATTTCATATATATAATCATAAAACACAGCTGTTAAAGGAAAGAGCAAGTGACATTTTTGTCTTGCAGAGTAGTTCAGCCTCTTTGTGACTGTTGGCGTTCTGTAATAGAAGCACACGAAACACTTGTGTGGTGTGTTCTTCCTGCTGCCTGAGGACAATAGCTCAGAATATCCTCTCAGTGCTTTGATGGTTCTCATTCTAGTGGGGAAATTGCCCTTGCTTTAATATGTTATTAAGAAGGGCACACAAAAAAGGAAATGTGGACTGTATTCTGGTTTTGGGGAAAAAACCTAATGAATTTCATAATTTAGTAACTGAATCTGGAACAAATGGAAAAGAGGCATATGTGAATTTCTGTACTACTGGGTCTGGAACATTAAGTTTAGAAAATATTGTTCTTCATATCATCAGACACCCTTACTTCACTGTGATTTCACAGATAAATACTTCAGAGACTATGAAAGTTCTTGTATTTTAATGCTGGTGATAATATATATATAAGGATGAATTACAAGATGCAAAGACATCGAACCTTCAGTCTCCATTTTGAATTTGAAAACATCCTTCATGTGTTCCTAGCAGGAACTGCAATACCTTTCAGAGATGATTGACTTATGCTTGAGGTTCTTCGTGGGTATTAACAGACACTTTGTATCAGTGATCTTGGGAAATAAAATATTCAGGCATTAAGGTGAGATTTCAGGAAAATCTGAATATCCCTTAAATAGGGTAATAGGGTGCCAACTACAGCAGTGTGTCTCCATAGCAATTTTTTATTTTTTTAAATTACTGCTGGTATTTATTTGGGTTGCTTCCCTATGTATCTATTTATTAATTTAGGTATGTCTTCTTTTCCACTGCTCTGGGCCAACCTGACATAGTCTGAATCATTAACCCTGTGCTCCAGGGAACTTACCCTTATAGCAGCATATTTGATATTAGATTGGATCCCTTTAGGGCAAAATTTAATTGACTGGATTTTTAGGGAGAGAGCTGGTTCCCTCAGTGTCTCACTGCTCCAGCATCATTGTTTCAGCAGCTGATTTAGAAGCCAAGTTTGAGCTGTTATGATAGTGGAGGGAGAGCAGGCAGTGAATGAGAGGGTACAGGCTGTGCTTTGAAGCATAAGCTGATTTGTTTCTTCATTTGGGGATGTATTTGCTCTAAGTGTACTGGCACTCTATAAGTATTCACGCCAAAAAATGCAGCATGAGATGGATGAATACAATTTTATAGCACTTGATTATAGATTAGAGGGAAACCTGGAATTCTGTCCATGGTTGTTCAGGAAGATGATCACTGTAACAGTAATGCAATAAGGTGATGTATCTTACCTTAACCTTGATTTATGTAACTAGGGTTGTGATTGTTGGCAGGTTCAACCTCTAAGAAGTTGGAGAAGAAACAGAGGATACCAATATGTTTTTTGTATTAATCATGGCTGTAGAATTGCTTCTTACACAAGTGGCCCCTCTGACGTCAATATATCTGTTGATAGCTATTTGCTTATTCAGGCACTGCATTGTCAGTGAGTTCTTCTAATATCACCAAAGTTGGTTTTGATAAAATACAGAGCAGTGATGAGGAGAGCAGTGGTTATGGGTATCCACACACAACTTCCATGAAAACTTGGATGTTTGGGAGTAACCAAACTTTAGTTTGGCAGTAACAAAATCCAAGTGCTCCCCCTTCTGTAAGTGTTCCAGGAGAAAGGAAGACTTAAAGTAAAAAAGAGAGACAGAAAGTTCACTGTCAGATTAATTAGGTCAGGTGTAAAAAGAAAATAAACCCTAGATTGTGCCTTTGTATTTTAGGCTGTTTTCCTATCTACCTGTGTTTAGCTGTGTCACAACCATACCTTGGGAAGCCTCTGGGTATCTGACATATTCAGGATTAGTTTTGCAGGTATTCAGTGTTCAGTATTTTGGCTGTGTGTATAATGTACAGGACAAGACTGGTTGTGTAGCAGTATGGAGCCAGTGCTGGAAGGGCTGATAAAAATGGCATATTGTCTGTACTGCCCTCTTGGAAGAAGCTGAAATTTTTTTGAGATATAAATGGTTTTAGCAGTGTTCTTAAACTTAAATAGAATATTAAGAAAGACAGCATAATCCAGCAAACCATTTTCCCTGTGTTTAGATGGGTTAGACTCCTTCCTTTCCTGTCTAACTCTAGGGTAGTTCTGCTGTTATCTAAAAGCAGTTTTCATTAGAGGAAAAAATGTACATCCAAGTAAAATGTGAAGTTGAAAGTCAGAGCTGAGATCGAGCTGGTTGCATCACTTGATCTCTATCTGAATGCTTCTGGTGTGATTATCACAGTGCACTGGCTCAGTGGGGAGGGAGGATGTGCAGGCAGCAGGCAGGGATTTCATTTTTGGGGGAAAAAGTGAAAAATTTTACAGCAGTTGCTGTGGGGTTTTACTAGATTTTGCTGAATGATGCAAATGTAATACTAAAAAGCTTTTTTGGTAGTTTGATTTATGGGAAAGGAGAATGCACAGAGAAGAGAATATGTGGGGATAAAAATGAGGCAGTAATCTGCAAATTTCCCTGTCAAAGCGGTCTGAGTTGTGGAGAAGCATAGAAATACAAAACTGGGTTTCTTGTTACCCCCTGTCCCACAGATCTTGGGAAAGGTGAAAGTGGTATCTCAATCCCACAGTCTCTAATTTCTTTTCATGTTCTGTCACTGGAGTGAGTGTGTGAGTGGCACACAGTGAGGAAACTGGAGCAGTCAGGGAACCTTTGTTCTGCAAAAATAGATTCAAATTAATGAAAGAGCAAACAATAGTAATCAGAGCAACTGTGGGGGACTAAAGGAACAGCAAAAGTGCATGAAAGCCCAGTAAAAAACCCCAAACCAACAAAACAATTATCCCCCAAAAAACAACAGAAAATCCCCCTCCTACCTATAAAAAGAGTCCCTTTGCTTGGAGGTACTGCTGTGTCCCAGGCTCTCGCTGTGTGCAGGTCCTGCCTTCCTCTGCTTTTTCTCTTTGTTTCTCCTTCTGTATCCATTTCTCACTGACTACAGTCCTGCTCTTTGCAATCCTTGTTCTGTCTAGACGTGCCTTGTCCTGGGAAAGTAAAATGGGCAAGGTGTCATTAGGCTGGAGAGAGAGGACTTCAGAACTTGCTGCAGGGGCACTTGCAGCGCTGCAATACAAATAACATTCTCACCAGCTTGCAGGTGAGAGGGGCAAAACTACTATCTTATTTACTGAGCCCTTCAGAGGAGTCTCTTGGGACAAATGAAATTCTTCAGCTAGCAAAGGTCTTGAATGTTTTCTGAAAAGCCTTCAGATATTTTTCCCAGATAACTCCCATGTCAAGACTTAACTGCTGTGCTGCTTTCCTCCTGTACAACATAACCCTATACAATTCTTCAAAGCTATCTCTGTAAACTCTGCACCCCAAAATTTCCTGAAAGCTTCTAAATTAGAGGTTTCATCTCTGTCATAACTTGTGTCAAAGCCCCATCATTTTACAATAACTCCCATTTCTTTGCTTCCTTTCTTTTACTACAGCAGCTCTGAGATTTGCAGCAAGAAAGGGTGTCACATACTATATCAGCTAAGTGATGTATTGAATATTTTATGAATTTAGATCTTCAGTGTTCATTTCTCTGGCTTTTTTATTTTTATTTAGGAAAACAAATGGTCTCATTCATGTTGCCTAATGTTTTACAGCAGCAACATCTGTTATTTTTTTCCTTTCCTGTTTCTGAGGTTATAGACATATCACAAGTCTATATCACTTAAAACTGCATTTAACATAAATTACAACTGATACCCAATTTTTATTTCTCTGCCTGACTTTTAAAATAGTTGTTAGAGATTAATCCATGCTCACAAGGATTTTTTTTTCCTCAGTAGACTTTTCTTTTTTGCTCCCTATGCTTACGTTTTGCCTCTGATATGAAGTAAACTCAGCAGCATTTGAATCAAATAAGAAATATGCCACATTCAAAATTGGGCAGTATAAGCTTGTTTACCCTTTCCCATTCTTTACCACAAGGACTTTTAAGCAGGCTCTCATAACTTACCACCTGGATTACTGCAGCATCCTCGCAAGCTGCAAGCAAAGCTATATCCCCCTCTTCCAATGTATATGAAAATGCAACAGCTCTGAACATCCTGCCTATGATGCCTTCCCCTAAATGAACCCTCTCTTTATGCCTCATTAGATTCTCATTTTATCCTGTTTACATCTTCTGCTATTCTGTTTCTTTTCTTATATAATATTTTATTGCACTGTTCACATGCTTTCTACTTTATTAATGGTTATAACCCCTTTCTTCAATTTTCTCCTTTTTTTTTTCTTCCAGTTAACTGTAGCTTTTTGCCATATTACTCTATTTGGAGGCTTTCTGTACAGAATTGCAGTGTTACTTATCATTCAAAATCCATACTGAGAATCAGTTCTTCAAGGAAATTCTTCTGTAGTGTTGGTTTCAACCAACATAACTCAATAGTGCAAAACATTTAACTTCCCTGGATAATATTTTAATCTTACTGTATTCCCAAGAATCTTTCCTTTGTTCTTCTGAAATTGTCTTTTGTTTGTTGACACTTTGAATCACCCCTGAGATCCTGTTGTGCTTCTGAACTTGCTGAAGATTTGAGCTCTGTGTTCACATGGAGTCAAATTGACACTAAGGGCCTTAGTCATGGTTTGCAGGTGTGTGTCTTTATGGGGTCTTCATATGAATTATGCATCTTTGCATTATGCTCTTCAGTACTGAAACTAATAATAGAAGTGAAAGTAACAGAGAATACTTATGTTTTAGTAAAAATTAAGTTAAACTCATGAGATGGTAATACTTCACCATCTGAAATTCTTTAATGCAGAAACATTATTTGTAATTATCTCTGTTTCCAGGACTCTGATTCTAGATTTTGTAGGATATTGTTGAAATACACAGTTGAAGTTTTTGATAAGGGACGAATGAAATCTGAATTTTCTGTGACACTGAAAAATAAACATCAGTCAAAGTTTATTATTTGCAAAACAGATAGTCTGATTTTGTACCCTCTTGAAGAGAGTGCCCCTGAAATCTTCATTGCTAGTGTCCAGGACTGACCTTAGCTAACACTTGTCAGTGAACTTTACAGCCCCACAGTGCTGTTCTGGTGCTGCTGCTACTGCCAGTGCTGTTGAGTTGGAATTCATTGTGATATGAAATGATCAGGAGAACTTCTGCCTTGTGATATCTTTAAATTCAATTAGTGCCCGTTATGCCATGGGAAGCCATTGCAATATCTGAAGAGGAGGAAAATAAATAAATCCCTGCAGCCCTCTCTTGTTTGTACTTCTTACTATTTTCCTGAGACCTGTTCTGAATTTAAATTGTGTTTATTGCAAGTGTCAAGAATCGGCAGATGTTAAATGCAGGACTGTCCTGGTGGTTTAACCCCAGCTAGTAGCTAAGCTCCATGCAGCCACCGGCTCCATCCCTGTCCCAGCATGAAACAATTGCTCCCCACCAACCAAATGATGCCCCAACAGTTCCAGAGCAGCAGCCCCTGGACAACCTTGCCCCAGTTTATTGCTGAGCATGATGCCATGGTCTGGAATATCCCTTTGGCCATTTGGGATCAGCTGTCCTGGCTGTGTCCCCTCCCAGCTCCTTGTGCATCCTCGTCACTGGTGGGGTGGAGTGAGGAGCAGGCAAGTCCCTGACTCTGTACAAGCCTGCTCAGCAATAACTAAAATAGTCCTGTGCTATCAGCACTGTTCCCAGTCCAAATCTAAAACACAGCCCATACCAGCTACTGTGAAGAAAATTAACTCTACCCAGCCCTAAACAGCACAATTATGAAGAAATAAACATTTATTAGGTAGCCTTTTGAGAAGGTGAATAATTTAGCTAGAAACATTCCAATAATAACTAAAGCATTGAGATGCAAGGAGTTGTTGCATGCTGAGTGAATATTGATCTGTTCTATACAGATAAATGAAATTCCACTTACAATTCTTTGGTTGCTCACTTGTCACCAATTAAAACTGAAGAACATGGTCATGCACCAAAAATATTAATTAGCTCTCTTCAGTTGCTTGTTATTTGCTGACCCAAGAGGCTGTGGGCTGGCTTGTTGGATCCAGCTGTGTCTGGCCTTCACTCTATGCAGGAGCTCTTTTCTGGCTCATGTCACTCCCTTTCCCTTATCCTTCGTGCTGATGATGAGAATAGTGGGGTGTAGACAGGTGGGGGAAAAAAATAATTACTCCTTCCTTCCTTCCTTCCTTCCTTCCTTCCTTCCTTCCTTCCTTCCTTCCTTCCTCCCTCCCTCCCTCCCTNTTATCTGGTCATTAGTCATTATCATTTTGGATGTATTCTAGTCACTCTTACTCACTACTACCTGCAGAGTCAGTGGTCATAATTTAAAAGCTGTGTCTTTACTGGATATGCAGCCATGTAACAAGGTATGAACTGATGAAAAAAATCTGTACTAGAAGTTAAAAAATGAACTTCTAGGTAAATTATTTTTTCTCTGGATTATGAGGTTTCATAAAGTCACAGGACCACTATCAGGAATGTAACTGATTGCCAGAAAGTGGGCCAATATTACAGGAAGAGGAGAAAACCAATGACAGAATGAAAGCTAGGAAATAAGGTCCAAAGGAGCACTGAGTTTGCTGGGAGGAGTGTCTGGTCAGCAGACCATGTGGAGCATCTGCTCTTCTGCTGTTGTTCCTCCCCCTTGCTGCAGCAGAGCTGTAGCAGCCTGCAAGGGGGTTGGTCAGTGGAGCATTAAGAACCAATAATGGATCTTCTAATAGGAGTCAGGTCTCTGGCTTCTTACCTTTCCTCATGATCAGGGGTTCTAAAAATAATGCCTTCAGAGAAAAGGCAGAAAATAAACAAGATGATGAGGTTGTATTTTGAACAGTTTCATTTGCAAATCCAGAGTGATACTGCTGACATGTAGTTATCCAGGTGTAATGGAGATCATGATCTAGGCCTTGATCTTAAAATGACATTTCAGTGTTTTGGCAGTTATGAAAATACTGGCATTTCTAGTAGTAGGAGACTATGAAAATATTGATTCAGCAGCAGAATTGCTTTGTAAAGCATTGATGGCTGGTTTCTGAACACAAGCATGTTGCTCCAGGTTCTATAGTACGTTGCTATCAAGGAAGGAGTAAGGCCATTGAAAACCAAACATTTTTAGGTGAGGAACATTGCTTAAGAAATCACCTAAGTTGCAGCTTTCTGACTATACATCCCATTGTCCCATAACTTGGAAAAAAAGAATTGTGCTGAGAAAAACCAAACTTGCCCTGTAGTTTAAGCTACTTTAAGGCAGGGGAGGGGTCTCCAGATTCCTCTTCTTTAGGGGATCCTTTAAACAAGCCCACTGGATGGTAAAGTAAAATAAAATCCATGGCATTTGGAGAAATTAAAATGAAAAAGTTGGACAGAGCAAGGTTGTTTGTCACTGTCAAAATTTACATGAATCTGAGACATACAAAACAGAGCAGAACCACATATTAGTATTTACAGTAAGTGGGCAATGTAGTTTTTTTTTATTAGGAGAGCAATAAGGAGAAGAAAAATCAACAAGCCTCAAGGAAAAAATGTGCTTTTCTGAAAAGTTTTGGTTTTTTTTTTTTTTTCAGAAAGAGCTTATTCAATGACCCCTGCCATGCTCCAGCAAACACTGAAGTAGATCAGTGCAGTAGAGAAAGAGCATTTAGGGATCTGTTGTGCCTTGGAGTCTGTGTGTGTCCGAGTAACAGAGGCCCAGCCCAGCTCTGAAACAGGCAAGTTTATTTCTCTTGTGCTGATAGTCAAAGAAATGAAGCAGAGATGAGGGTGAGGAAGGAATCCCTCTATTGTGCTGTTGTCATGCTGTTGTAATGAGAATTAGATTAGACTGGTAATGTTTGTCGTTTTCTTTTATGTCATAGACTTCACTGCATTTACTGTTCAAGCAGTAACACATCCTGAGCATGTTTCTCTCCTGCTCTCCACAACTTTTTGTCCATTCTGCGCCCATCCTGTTCTCTGGTTCATGTCTGTTTCATCACCAAAGAAAAAAAAACCTACTTTTTGGGAGTGTTTTTTCATTTGTGTGTCTAGAAGGATTGCAAGCCTTCTTTTAAATCAAAGGAACCAAGAGAGTCCTTCATTTGTAGCTTCATTTGCATAGAAGACAAAAGTTAGAGGTCCAGAGTCTTTGTTCTCATCTGTTTTAGTCCTGTCCTCCCTGCAGCTTGTAATTTCAGAGAAGGGAGTGTTCAGATCATGGCAGTACAATTTTGATGGGGAAGTCACTTCAAAACCCCCTGAAGAGGAAAATTTAGACCAAGTCTAACACCAACTAATGGCATTGTGTTGGAGTCTTATCAGTAGAGCAGTTGTGTGAATCCATTATTTGAAGGTTGGTATTAGCAAGACTTTTCAGGCTTTTCCAAGCATGATCATTGATAGTATCTGTAGTGTGAGGGAAGGGGAAGAGAGACAGGAGAGTGAGATTCAGCTCCTGTTCCTATGGTAATAGCTAATCCTTCTGGCATGTGGACAACATGATTGCTCCCACATCAGTAATTTAAAACTTGATGAGCCATCAATGAAACTGCCTTGCAAGTAGCATACAAATCAGAAGCCAAGCCAATGATTCTAATGATCATTTCTTGCCCTCCTAAAAGTTTCTTGTGTTTTGGGGACAAGACACAATGCAGCTGCTGCTGCACCACTGCTACTGCCACTGTAGTTACATAGAAGGAACTTAACTACTTTTGGTTCATCCCCCATTTTACTTAAAAGCAAAAATCCCCTTTCCTCCAAACCAAGTGTAATGTTACAGCTTCAGTGAGAGAGATGGTATAAGCTGAATTTAAGGGAAAACATCTGGATGGAATCTAAAGCTGAAAAACTTACAGTATTGTACCAGTAATCCAGTACTGGTAGTGGGCAGGCTGTGTAGGGGAAGCTAGAGTTCCTTCAGTGTTTCTTCCCGTTCTATATATCAACAAACTTGTACTTCTTCAGCCCAAACTTTTTAATGTTCTCATGAATAGCATATTCCAATTTGGGTTTTGATTGTTCATTTAAAAATATACTAATCCCATGTCAGAGACTGAAAATAGTTCATTCCTCAAACACTGATACAAAGTTTTGCTCATTGTACAGAAGCTACAGCCAAAGAAGCTATCGTGGGGTTTGTCCCCGGGGAGGTGTGCAGTGGGGTACAGTCACTGCGATAATCCAGAAGTGTCCCTGGCAGGGGGATCACTTTGGAGGTGCAGCTCTGGCACCAGCAGGCTGACCTTCCCACACCCAGGCTGAGGAACAGGCCCTGAGCACACTCTCTCACCCAGCTGGGATCCCTCATGTGGTGCCGGGAGCAAAGGACAGGAGGGCTCCTTGCATGCATTCTGAAACAGCTTTAATCTTCGAAGCACTCCAGAGGTAAAGAGGATGATACTGGGTAGGGTACAGCTTATAAGGGGTCATGGTCCAATAATCTGAGGGCACAGGGGTGGAGGGGGGAGGGAGGATACACCTGCCACCTCTGGGGACAGGGGAGGGCTGGAGCAAGGGTCAGGGATCTGGTCAGCTGGAAGCAGCTGCACTGGCTGATGGGAGAGGTAGTTTTTCTTTATTCCCTTGAATTCCCCCAAATCCCTGGGGCTTCTCAAACCCACCATCTGGAGGTCTTAGAGCCCCCTGGTCCATTAGCATTCACCACAACAAGAAGCCTCCCTGAAGACTGGGACTTTGTTCTGAAAGTCAAACTGCTGATTAGACAAAGGAAAACCCATTGTTCAGTCATCTCAGGTGGAGGGAAAGGTGTGTATGCACCAAAAGGCCAAAGCCACCAGCTGTGCTGAGAATCATCCCTGGCTGAGTTTGGGGTGGGGGGAGAGCACAGCTCACAGAAGCCAGGGTTACACAGATTGCCCCCCAGCCGAAGGCGGAGGAGAAGGTTTTGGGTGTGTGGTGCAACCTCTGATCAGAGGCAATAAACACACATCCTCCAATTACACAAACTGGCCCAGCTGTGGAACCTCCCAACACCACAAGCCACATCCACAGGACTCATGTGAGAGGCAGCTGAGGGGGAGTCACAATCCATCAAAGACCTCCCACAGGACTGCACGTGATGGAACAGATCCAGAGTCTGCTGCAAGAGACTGCACCCCTCCGTTGGGGAACATGCCTGGACATTGCCACCTGGCTTGAGGATATGTTAACTCAGTGGAGTCTATGCTGGGGCTGACTTTCACCACCAAGAAGAGCAGCTGGAGAGGATCAATGGATCATCGTTGGGATCCATGGAGTGGCAATATTTTCCTTATTCTGTCCCAGTCACTCTCTTTCTGTCCCCCCCTCCTATTTTCTATTTCTTTCTTTCTTTCTTTCTTTCTTTCTCTCTCTCTATCATTTACTGTCAAATAAAATCCATACTGTTGACTGGCATATGGTCTTGTTTGCACCTTAATTCAAACAGAGGTATTTCTAAGAACCTCAATAATTGGACCATGTCACCACATCAGGCCTTTCGGTTGGAAACCTTGGAAAAATCAATTCCTAGGAAGCTGAAGAAAACTGAGATCCCAAAGGCAGTTCTCTATCGATGGGGCTGCTTTCTGGTTGCACTCAAACAGCTGAGGGCAACTTGGAATCAGAAACTCAGCACTCTCTTTTTCTTAAGTGAACTTGGGATACTGGAGTTTCAGTTGGAATTTTATATGAAAAGGCAGGAAGAAAAGCTCTTTCAGAAAAAATAACTGCATTTTCCCCAAGATGCCAAGGAAGTGGGTTCAGAAACATACCATGAAATTGAAATTTCTCAAAGTGCCTCTTAAATCTTTGCTGCAATTACTGTAATTCACAATAATAGATTCAGTACTATTTTTAAAAGCTTTTGAAAGTTGCAAGTAGCATCCAAAAATTGTGGGTTGTGGGCAAGCTATGAAAACATAGGTTTCCAGGGCTTTTATTTAAATGAGAGAGAAAGATGTAACAAAAGTAGTTATGAAAAAACATAAAAGTTTGCATTGTGATGAAAAGTAACTAAAAAGAGGCAGGAAATGCTTTAGCCTTTGTAAAAGTTGTCTTCAGGTTGGGCATCACCTTGCAGAGCTGAGAATGAGCCTCTTTTATTCTAATAATTGCTTTTTTTGAAAATACTGGTTAAAAAGGTAGCTCACTGGTCAAGAAACTTTAATAGTTTGAGAGGTTTTGGATACACTTCTACAAAAGCCAGAGGAACCTGTTTAGGCTGCTCTCTATTGGTACAGACTGGTATTCTGGTAAGGTAGGTGAAAGGATTGTGGAGATGGGAGGAAGGTCAAAGTGGAATATTGGCAACAATAGAGGGAATGAATGGCCACCAAAAGAGAGCATTAACGCTGGTGATATTTGCAAAGGGCCCAACAATTGTAAAATGGTAAATAACAGCAGGAACTGCTGATAAAAGAGCTATTTTTTCACTTGAAAAGGAGTGTATGAGAAAGCAATGCATTTTTAATATGCTTAAATGAAAATTAGTTTTATCTTGAGAGCAGAGAACTGCTCTGGGAAGGATTCAAACTCAGAGTTCGAGGATTTGCCTGAATGTTAGTCTCATCATTGCCTGAATGTTAGTCTCTTATGCTGTCTCTGGAAGCATAAGAAATTATTAGTGTTTCAACAAGGAAAATATTACTAGTAGTAAACACTACATGATGAGAATACAGTGGCTGTTTAAAAAATACACAATTCAGGAATGGTTGGAGGAAGTCCACAGAAGAAACTCAAATACATATTATACTGAGGGATTCAGGGATTGCAGTCCACTGTCTTTATCAAAGAGAACTGGAGAGGAATTTAATCAGTGTGTAGATAAGGGCTGAGAAAACAAAAGGCTGTTGTCTGATGAATCAACTGTCTGAAAAAGCAGGAAGTTATACATATTGGAGTCAGAGGACAACATGTGTGAGAATGGGTTTTGTGAGCTATATGACTGCAACATCTTGTCAAGAGAAAACCCAACACAATGCATCAGCCCAAGCTGAAAAGGAATAATAGTTGGTGTACACCACTGTGGTACTGTCCTCAATTTTACTTCAGACAGTTCTGTGCCATGTGACTACTCATTAGTGGGTGCAGTAGGATATATGCGTCAGTGTGTGGCCTGCCAAGATGTATTTGAAGGACCTGTGCAGCCTTCATCACGTACAACCTACAGAACAAAAAATAAAGAAATCCTGTCCTGACAGCAGGCTTCTGAAAGCAGCATCTCTCTATCCACCTGGGCTCTTGCATTGTGTTAGTTTGTCTTGACATGATGTTGCAGTCCCACAGCAAGGAATGAAAGGGATGTCACATAACTCAGTTGTTAATGAAGCAGCTCATCATCGAATGCTTCAACTCATCATGTGTCTTCTCTGACATGGCATGAAAGAAGGGGCTTTATTTCAGAAGGAAGAAGTGCCAATGAGAAATGAAAAAGAAAGAAGCTGTTGAGTAAAATGCATATTGCTCAGTGTTGCTTGTTTTGCTGTACCAATGCATTGCAGGTAATTAGGTGACTCATTTGAAGCAGACCCCCCACCTTCTCAAATGTTTTGGTAGGCAGGTGATTGCTCCCAGGCTTGTAGGTGAATGAATTTCTCATCAGCTGTTTGGCATCCCAGGCATTGATGTAGATCTTCTGACAAGAAAATCAATTTCATTGCTATGTTTCACAATTTGATTACTTTATAAAAAGTGTCTAGAGCAGCTCTCTGTGTGATTTTATAGACTTCTGAACTGCAAGCTTAGTCCCACATGCTTCACAGGTCTAAACAATTTGTAGTAATTATTTCGATTAGACATGTACTGAAACGCTACTGCAATAATGAACAAGACGATTGCAAATTATAGACAAGAATATGCATAAAAGCCTTAAAGACAAATATAATAAGGCTAAGTGCAGTTCTGAAATTATTGCATGAATGCATTCCTGAGGTTTATGTTACATTCTGTTTTTGAGTTCAAATCCCTTCTCAGCTTGGATATCTTTGCAACAAGAGTCATTTTACAGATGAGATCTCCTTCCATTTCTCCCATTTCTGAACTATTCTGAGTGATCAAGTATTAAAATAATGTACATAGAAATGGTAAACTGGGTTACTGTTAGTGATGAGCCTATTATAGCAAAAAAGGTGTAGATATTTAAACTCATTAAAAGAAAATATTGACTGTATCACAGGCAAGTCATCCAGCCATTTGAATCTGTTAGACTGTTTAATATTGTGCTCAATATTAAAGTATGGTTAAAATAACAGAAATTAGCCAAATTAACTTCAGAGCTTTGTGTTAGTAGGAACATATTTTTGCCCTGTAGATCAGGCCTTGTGAAAAGCCATCACTTGTTATTAAGAGCAAGGTTTTTGTATATAAATTTTGGAGGTACTCAAAACTTATCTGAGAAAGATCCTAACCAACCTGAAGTAATTGGACCTGTTTTGACCATGGGAGTGGGTTAGAGAACTTCAAAGTTCCCTTCCAAACTAAATGGTATCATTTTAGCATTACCTGCTAAGACTTTTTGTGTGACGAGAAGAATAAAAAGCTCTTGCCTGCAAGAAAATCAGTTATTTTTAATAAGTAGAAAAAGACAATTATAGATGAATTAATAGTTTGAATATAGTATGTTTGGGGTTTTTTTTACTTCTTTCTTAGAGCCCCTATATAATCTGTTCTCTCACTTGAGAGGTACAGATCTCCACTTAATGAAAAGAATCCATGAACTTGTTTTAAATAGTATCTAACTCTTGTATTGAAAAATGTCAGCAGAAATGGCAGGAATTAGGGTGAGAATAATATTCCTTTTGAAGGCCCACTTTTTTGAGAAATGAGGTTTAATGACTACTTTTTGTTGAATTCTATTTATTTCCCAGCAAAGATATGAAATTCACAATGCCAGAAAATGCAGGCCTTGAAAGCAGGATGAGAAGTTAGACTATGCAGTGTGGGCTTTCCACTGAATTGAGGGTGGAATGGATTTTCAGAAACCAATGGGAAGCATTAGTTCTTATTTTAGGTGACAACAGTGTTGGATAATTAAGGTCCTATTTTCTCAGTACTGTGGGAGAGTATGGATATTACAATGCCTGTACATTTTCTGTGTCCTTTGCTTGAAGGTTGCACACAGCCTTTATTTTATGTGTAAGAGAATGAGCCTAGTTTGAATTTATGACAAGTTCTTTCTCCATAATAGTCTGGCACGAGGCATAATTTTAGCCTTCTCTGCAAAAAATTCTGTGTATAGCTTCTATTTTACTTTTTCTTTGCGCTGCTTTGTAAGAAAGGGAGCAACCATTGTTCTTTGTATAGAGGAAAGTTCAAATACCTTTCATTTTTAAAGGTGACATCAGTGGCAGTGCTAAGTGACTTGGGACTGAATTAGAGTGACACAGATTGACTGTCACGACAGAGATTTGTGAACTGTTTCTTAAAATTCTTTCCTGGAAATTTTCCTGGGGTGTGGGGTGTATTAATTTTATTTTTTATTAATTTTATTTTTTATTTACTTTTTAATTTTAGGTGTCACTTCAGGTGGGGCCAAACATGTTCCTCCTGTGCTGATAAAGAATATGCCCATTGTTCATTGTTAGATAATGACAACTGTGTTTCCACTGAGTATCTTTTAGGATGCATTTACCTCTCTTAGGAAGAAGCTAAACTCTGTTTAGTCCTGGAGCGTGGTCTGCATGGAAGCTCTGTAGCTGTACCTGTGCTTTAGGTTGATAGATGGCACTTCAGTCTTTCTAGATATAATTTTACAGTAGCCTTTTACCATGTAGCACATTGATTTTGGCATAAAGATCTATTAAAACTAGTTTTGGTGATGAAAAAATTTAACTTTTAAGTGGCAACATGAACATTGTCAGGATGGAGCCAGGAAGAGATCCATTGGGTCTGGAGGAGCATCCTGTAACAGTGCAGCATTGTGTAAAAGCCAAGGAGAGAAATACAGAAAAGGAGTCTGATCTGATTTAAAAAAAAAAGGCAAAAAGATGCATACAAAATGTTTAGATCTAATCAGGTTAGTGTTTTCCAATGTTTTTTCATCCTGCTGGTGCTTTTTCAGATAGCTCAATTCCTAAAATATCAGTCCCAGCTCTATATGACTTTTAATTTGACTACTTCAGGCAGTATAGTGGCACACTTGCCCTAAAATCTCATGGCAGGAATGGGAACATTGAGACAGATGCTAAAATGGAGGAGTATAAAGAAAATACAAATTTTTGATTTCCTTTCTTCCAGTTATGTCTATTCATTTTTCTTCCATTTCAGCACAGTTGTGTCAGGCAAGGAAGGAGTTAAGGAGCTTGGCCAGGGCAGTGAATGGGCTGGGCCCTACACCATTATGTGCCTATAAGGCATGTTGTACATCCACTAACAAGCCTGCCATTCATTTTTTCAATAAATCCTGCACAGAGGTATTAGGGTCTGTGAACTGACAATCGATTTGTTGCCTGGAAAATTATTCTTTATTGATTTATATTGCACAGCAGCAACTGCAAATCTATAGCAGCCTTAATCAGAGAGAAAATGCTAAAGTCAGTGTCATTCTTACTTAGTCAGGCAATTACAAGTAGGAGAATTGGTTTAGTACCTCTAGGTGACATCTACATATTATTCAATTAGGAATCTCAGTAATCCATGAATTACAATACATAAAAGAGTGTGTGAGATCTGGTTAATTAATTTTTTGTAATATGAACAGTGCCCTTTGTGCAAGAAGGTGTTTTAAATGTCAACCTAGCATTTAAAGTGAAATTTGGCACCAGAAACTAAGTATGATTTTTAATGAAGATTCTTGGGAATCTGGTATACTGTGCCTGGTATTTTTCTCATATTTCATGTGAACTGGACAAAATTAAGTATCTGAGATATTTACAGAGTTTGTATATGTGATATTTTTAAAATTAGTAGATGTTCAATTTTTTTTTGATTCTGAGCTCAAAATGGATTGTGTATGACAGGAGAGAGCCATCCATAGACGCAGGAACTGTGATTCTGAGCTGGACATTCTTGGACTGTCCTGACAACAGACAGAAATCAAACAGCAGAAACCCAGAGCTCATTCTGGACTGAATTTTCTGGCCTTACCTTCCATTAACTCTCTAGTCTGTCTCAGATCCAGCTGGGTATACATGGCTGTCATTGCAAACCCTCCACTTCTGTGAGTTGGAAACTGGGGGTTGGTGGACAGACAGATGTGCCAAAAGGATTTGCAGAGGATGGGGCTGGTACCGAGGAACTGGAAACTAAGGGCTGGATGGAAAAACCTCTTGACAATGGGGTTGGAATTGCTGGAGTTTGCAAAGCTTTGGGAACGCATCTGAGATGTGGAATTTAACCTTTTCATTATTCTCAGAAAAGTATGTCAAAATAAATGTACCCGACTCTCTTGGTAAAATAGAGATGGATCTCTGGGGGTTTTGAGAGGGGTTATTCAAAGATCATTTTCCTTCTCAGGGAAGAAAGTGTGGGGTTTAGAAAGGGAAAACAGACTGTGTTGTATTAGGTAAGGCTACAGTTTTTAAAGTTATTTCTCCTGCAAGAGTAATAGAATGGAATAGTGGTAGAATGGAACTTCCTCTCAATGGATTTTATTTAGTAGGTAAAGGATATTTTCCTGCTTAGCAGGAAGTGGTATCTGGTATGGCCCAAAGTTTTCTGTGGTCCTGTTGACATGGCATCTTAATTGAAATAGTTTAGAATAAAATACTTGTTTAAGGGAGTGAATTTTCTGTCTCTGTGTTTCATCATACTGAGGTATTTTTCCAGGCAGTGTGAAAGTTCAGCTTCTTCTGGATCTATTTCCATTAAGTATTTAAGACCCTTCTAAATTTGTCTGCTTTGTCACTGACTGACATAATTAGGAGTCTTGAAAAAAATCCAGAGCCCAGTTATTTCATCCTGATGGTAACTGTTAAGTCCCTGACCCAGAAAGCAGAAATGATGAGATATGAGCCAGGTCTGTGCTGTGTGAGTCTTTATCAGTATCCAGGCAGGAGAAGCACAAAGAAATTGAGAGCCCAAGTGTCCTGCACAGCTCATGTTGGTCTGTTGTGGTGGAACATTGGGTGCAAAAAGCACACTGCTGCTTGGCAGTTCCAAGGGATAGCTAAGTGTCAATATCTGCATCCAGACCTCTTTGTACAGCACAACATGTCACCATGAATGGTTCTTTCATTCTATTACCTTCTGCCAACAAAGATACTGGCTTTTTAAAACGAGACATTTTGAAGGGGGAGTGGTGATTGTTGCTGTAGACAAACAGGTTAATGAAGATGTTACTAAAATTCCTTTTCATTAGTGAAAACTTGGAAATCAATTGCGAAAGCCATTCCCTATCCCAGTGTGATCTTGTCGTGTTTGACCAGTGTGTGATAAACATTAGTTCTTGCTGAGAGCAAAGAGTAAATTTTATTTCAGGCATTGCTTTCCCACGTTTGGAAGAGGGAGGTACCACGAGGGCACTCAGACCTGTGGGTCTGACCACTGTGTCCATTTTTTTGGTAAATCTCTGCAGCAGGCCCTTGGTTGGCAGCCCAGCAGTAAGTAATGCTAATAAAGTCACCCAATACCTTTGGAATGCTCTTAGGCTTCAGGAATTTGTTTAAAAATACTACTTTTGAAATATTTACTCAGTGTGTTCATTACATGTTTTTCCTATATTTTTGTGAAGTTCAGGGAACTCTTAAGTATTCTACCAGAGTACAGTGTAGGAAGCAACTACTTCTAGATGAAAAAGCAGATGCTGTAAGTCAGGTTCTTCTCACCCCTGGCACCATCTCTTTGCATGGAAGTGTTGTAAAAAACAAAACTGCTGAATAGCATTTTATAGTTAATCTTTATTGCAAGAGATGCAGAGGATTTCAAAGTCAGGCAAGGACAGAAATAGCACTTACATGCTCTGATTTATGGCAGGGGTGAAATAGAAGTGCTCTAAGGGAATGCAAGAAAGCTGGTTTTTCTAGAGCACTGAGGAGTCACTTGAGTAGTGAATGCTCATCCCTGTTGGACTTCAGGGGGACACATTTAGGTACCCATTGTCCAGTTCTTGTTGATGGCACCAGAACCTGAAAGGTCAGCAGTGCTGTGTTGTCACACAGATATAGCAGCACCAAACCCCTTTTCCCTCTCTTCAATGCCCTCCTTCCTAACCTAGCCTGCCATCCCACCCAGCCAGGCCGAATTCCCAACCCTATGGCCATTCTTCTAAAGGAGAGAGTGGATGGATGTTTCACCTGAATGAATGTCTTTGGAGTCCCTGAGCCATTTGTTCTGCTGGTGAGTTCCTGGGGGAGTGACAGGCTGTAGCCTGGGCTGCTGTTGTTCTCTCGAGGCAGCTCTGAGGGAACAGGTAACTATTGTTTTTCCCTCTTAGGGAATAAAATCATAAAAACATAAGCAAATCCAATTATGGCAAGTGTGGCATACTTGTAAAAAGCAATTAATTTATTTCCATTTTTATGTGATTTTTTAAAACGACTTGTAAAAAAATGACAGTTCAGAATGATTAATTACTGTGTGACCAGAGGGAAGGTCCTAGGACCAGATTTTGAGACATATAGAAAATCTCAGTAAAAATTATTTTTTTGGTAAAAATTTGTTTTGTGGGTTTACAAGCCATTTATGTCTCTGGACTGGACCTTGGTTTGTTTGTTTGTTTGTTTTGTTTTGTGGGTTTCTTGGTTTTTTTTGTTGGTTTTTTTTTTTTTTTTTGTTGGTTTTTTTTTTTTTTTTTGTTGGTTTTTTTTTTTTTTTTTGTTGGTTTTTTTTTTTTTTTTTGTTGGTTTTTTTTTTTTTTTTTGTTGGTTTTTTTTTTTTTTTTTGTTGGTTTTTTTTTTTTTTTTTGTTTTTTTGGGGGGGGGTTTTGTGGTTTGGGGTTTTTTGAATTTTTTGTGTTATATTTGTGTGTTTGTGTTTTTTTTAAGGCAACAATTGCATTTCTTTGGCTTTGGGGGATGATTTTTATGATCAAGTTGATGAATATCATGTGTCACAAGATAAGTTGATAATGATTTTGTATAAATATGTTAAGTAGGAAAACACTTCCCACTGTACACTTCTTTCCATTCAGACTTCATTGTAGTAACCCTAGGCAAATACTTCTTGGAAAAATCCTCTTATCCACTTCTTCCTTTAAACATAATAATTAATTTACTATGGGACTGTGGATTCAGTAAAGGAATAAATATTATGGTCTCTCAGGAATATCTAGATAATCAATGCTTACACGAAAGTTTTTGCAGGCAGATCATCAATCTTGATCCCCATCAGAGCAATACCAGTCAGAAGATTTGCATGTATGGAACCAGTTTCTCAAAGGTTTTACCTAAGAACCCACAATTGGTTGTCCAAAGACAAGGCCTAGCTGATCCACTAATTTAGGGGAGAAGGCATGCACGTGTTTTATTGCCAACAGTTCTAACGTGGTTACCTGCCTGACCTGACAGACATCAATCACCTCTGAGAACATGAGGCCTGGAGAGAGGAAAGATTACCTAATCACTATCCAGCCCTCGTGGCTAAGGCAGGAGCAGGAGTAGGACTGCCAGGAACGTGGCTGTGACCTGAATGCTTACAGAGGCAGCCTGCCAACAGAGGCCTTGTGTCCTACTGCACCTACAATCGTGTTACTGTGTTCCTGCAGACCTTCTTCAGCTATTCCTTGTTCCATGCTTCCAGAAAGACATTTTGCATGATCAAAGTCAGCATTGTCCAGCTAATTGACTTCTTCATCTCTAAACAGCACAGCCCCTGAGCTCCAGCCATAAGAGCTTTGGAACAGTAGCCATCTATTTCCAAATGCAGAAGAAGCAGCTCTCTCTCTGAAGACCTTGGACACTATATTTTTTTTTCTATGCTGTGGGTCTTTTTTGTCAGTGGCATGGTTGTTCTTGATGGGTTTTATTGATTGTGACCTGTATTTTATGTATTTTATCCTGTGACCAGCAAATGACCAGTAACAGTCTTAATGAGATAATGGCTTTACAGGTGCAGACTGTTTTAACAGTACAGTACATTAACCCTTTGCCTAAAAAACAAAAAACGGGGAGATATTGCATATAGGTAACACCTTATAAAATTAAGGCCTTTTTGCCTTTGTAAAATTATGGCTCAGGCCTGTTACTTCTTCTGGAGAAGGACCATGAGAAAAGCCCGTGAGAAGAAAAACAATTAGTTATTACCCACGAAAATGTAGTATCAACAGAAGCAAGAAATTTAAACAATAGAAGGAGAAAAAAGTAACATATCTGTACCTGTTATTTTTCTGAATGCTTGAATGCTTATGTTATAGGTGACCAATGGTAGTATATTGTAGTTAATAATAGCCAATGGATATATTGTAGTAATTTAGCTGACAATGAATATGTAACATGAATGATAACATACAACAGTGTATAAAGAGAAGCTGCTTTGTTGAATAAATGCCATTTTGACCCTTGAAGGAGGCACCGTGTGTGTCGTGGCCACCCTAACAGCAACAAAATATTAGAGATTTTTCTTGGAATTAGAAAGTGGGCAAGTAATGGCTTTGTCTCATGCAACTTAGATTGGAATTGCATCCTTCAAATATGGAGCCAACTATTGCTTGCTCAATGTGTAAATTAACTGTTCACAAGAGTTTCTATTAAAATTTTAACTGATTGTACATGCAGATGGTCCCTACTGTGCCTATTTATTTCAAAGTTGTGTGAGAAATCAAGATTTTGGAATGGAGTTGCTCTTCTGCCAATGCAGTGGGATGAGATGGGGTGGCTCAGCATTCCCCCTGCACTATGCCCAGCACACAGCAGAGTGTCAGGCATGCCTGATTCTGCACTGGGGGCTTCCCTCTAGTGGTGCTCACATTTCTAAGGTGCTGGTTCGTATGTGTAGCCTATTCCAAGTCCCAGCAGCACAGCACTCTAGAGCAGCTAGGCTTAATATTTAAGTTTACAGCTATCAAGTTATTTGTCGCTGTTGTATTAGGGACGGTCGAAAAGCAACACACAGATTCTAAAAGAAGGTAAAAGGTTCAAAAGCTTCCTTTATTAGACACACACAGTTTTTTATAGACAGCTTTGCACAGATGCTACATGATTGGTTATTAGATTGACAACCCCCAACACCATTGCTAATTACAAACAACATCCATTTCTAAACATCTTACAAACACCAGGTGCAGAATTGCTTAGTATTCTTCTTCTGCTTAATGCATGGGGAAGTTTGTACTTTCTCACAGGCACTGGCTACAGTCTGATGCTTGAAAATTCCTCTCTGACCAGGTAGTCAGTATCCATAGTTATTGCTATGGATAAGATCATTTCCTGCTTCAGATCTAAGGCTTTTCCTTGTTGCCCTTTTTTGAGTAGAGATTATTAACTGATCGAGAAATGTGTGGTAGTTGTCCTTTAATTTGGAATAAAGAGGGCATCTGCTGCATTTAAGATATTATGTCAGCCCCTCAGTGAAGCTGAGCATGGCTGGTGGGGTCCCTGAGTCCTTGCCCAGCCCCTGCAGGGAGCCCTTCCAGCAGAGCACTCTGGGGGTGCGGGGCTGGAATCCACTGACCTTGGGTGTGCTGCTCGTGGATCGCAGTGCCCCACAAATTAACACACAATTACACAATAACGAGGGGGATGGCCTTTTTCATGACTCATCTCTTCTCCACAACTCACTGGTTTTTGAGCAGCAGTGCTGTTCGCTGCATTAAGATAAGATTAATTTATGATGATTAATATTAAAATATTACCAAATATTTTATTCTGCTTTATTATTCTGAAAAGCTTTGGGGAGTGCACTGTATGAATGTATAATTCAGTCATGTGTAGATTATGGCATGATTAGTTTCTTGCAGTCAGTAGTGCTTCGTTCAGTCATCTGAACTACTTTGGAGATAAATTTCTATTAAAAAATCCTTATTTTTATTCTAGATAACAGCATTTTGATCTCATTAGCATAGATCATTTTCTCTAAACTCAGCTAGACTCTAGAGTAGCACCAAAAAGCTCCTTTCTATATCAATTAAAATATTTTGTCTTTTTGACCTGCCATATAATTAAGATCCTGTTTATTAAAGTTACTAGCATATTAGACCACTAATTGCATTACAAGCTTGCTTTCTTATTTCTGAACTGTTTATGATTTAATTGACTCGATTAAACTAATTTTCATATCTCTGTGCAATTAACACATTAATTGAATTTATTTACACATGCAAATACTAATATATCACCCACTATACTCGTAATGATTAAAGAAAAATCATTAATGCCCTAATTGAGCAAATTCTTTGGCCTGCATATGTAATCTGATAACACTGCAAGTTGGCAGGGTAGGAGTAATACCACCTTTAAGAGTGTGCCTTCCTGCAAGGAACTGAAGTTTAAAGAGGGCAACATGCATGATAGGTGTTGTACCTAAATGATCTTTCATTGTACACAAGAATAATAACCTTGAGCAAGGGGAAAATCAGGTAATTTTACTATTTTAGCAATGAGATACCTGTTTATATTTGAATATTTTTGTTATTACAATAGAGACTTGATGGTGATAAAGCATAATAGAAGGAAGAATGTGGAAAGTATCAGTGGATCAAAATTAGTATCATTTAACATCTAAAGGAAGCTTCTTGTAAGTTGTAATCCAAAATCCAGTGTTCTCAATACTTTTGTTCCACTGACTTTAGGTGATTTTAATATCTGAGGGAGACAGAAGTCATAAGTGCACTGTTTCAGACAATTTTCAAAAAATAAAGGATTTTAGCTCTTACTGTTACCTTTTAATTTGACAAACACAAATACTGGCCTATAAAGAAAGATGTAACGCTACTTTTCTGTCCAGAGAACCCATAAAATGGAGAAATGCGTTATGTTTTATCTCTTATCTCTTTTAAAAGCCTCAAAACGCCTTCTCTTTCATGCTCCCACTCTGTATTTATGTGCAAAGACTTGCTTGAGTGGCTAAATTCCCTAAATAGCTACAAAGCTATTGTGATAAGAACAGGAAGTGCTTCTGACAATGTGTCGTGTATCAAATATAGCCCAGCAAAGGCTTTAGGGTGCTCAGGATGCAGTTTCAGTACATGATTTCATGCTTGTAGTGTTTTGTACTTTTAGTTTAGCTTCCAGCTATGAGTTATAAAAAGAAGGAAGAATAGAAGAATTCTTTAAATGCATTTTTGCATTAAAATTTTATGTTTATTTTTAACAGTAGAAATGCTGCTTATTCATATCAGATCCATTTCTTAATATAGTATCTTTAATGGTTGTGTCTTGATAAGTGTTTATTTGCAAACATATTTTACTAGTAACTTGTTTTGAAAAAGTCAAACAATGTTTTTTTCATCTATGAATAAAAATTGTCTCATGAAGGTACTCTGGTAAACATTTTCAGGATAAAATTATACTTCAGTCAGTTGCCAGTGGTGCCACTGTATAAATATAGAACCAGTAGGCCTGGTTGTATCGTGTAAAGTGCAGATCCATTCAAAACTGCTTAGAAAAGTGATACACACTTCCAATGTTTTCAAAAATTTTCTTAAAAAACTCCTATCCGGGTACAGATTTACCTTGAAACAAAAGAAAAATACCTTTAAACATATATTGGAAATAAAAGCAAACCTGCTCCACACCAACTGAAGGTGATGTGTCTTGGCAAGTTAGTTTCACTTGGATCATTTCTTTAGAATTTTTCTACCATTTTGTCTCCTGATTAGTCTTTAAGTGTCAGTGTGGTCCATAAATGGTGCTGTGTTCTATATGGCTATATGAGGCTGTACCAGGAGTGTATTGGCTGGGGATTTATTTCAAAATACCATCTCCAGGAGTGGGAACCTAGTCTTTTTGAAAAGGAAGCTTGTTCTTAAGCTTGTATTGCCAAGGATGTGAGCTATAAGCCTCAACATTCAGATCTTGCCAGCAGTTAGTTCATCCTGCATGTGCAAATTCAATGTTGAATTTTTAGTTTAATGTAGATCTGTTGTCACCTACTTTCAAACTCTCTTCTCTTAGGAGATCAAATTTGTAGGGATGCTGCAGCAAGGAGTCCACAGGGATGGACACAGCAAGCCTGTGTATGGATGCTTAGGAGAGATCTACTTTTATGTAAATACACCCAATGCTCCCTTATGTTGGGTTCAGAGAAAATGAAATAATGCATGAATTCATTAGGTAGTCCTTATCAAATGTAGATGGAAGGGCATTGCAGTGTGGCTGAGTACAATTCAGGGTTAATCCTAAACATGGACTATCCTAGATGTACCGTGGCACTGGCAGCCCTGGAACAATGTTGGGAGAAACCATACTGACAAGGGAGCTTGAATCCCTTCCAAAAACTTGCCTTTTTGTTAACTGTGCCACTCTAGAGTTCTCATTTTCTGTGCAGGTATGCAGCCCAACTGTGTATCATAGGCCTTGATCCCAACTGTATCTTCTGGTAATAGGTCTTACAAGGCTATTATTTCTCGCATGGAGGAGATGAAAGATGTTGATGGCTAATTAGAGCTTTCTCATTCAGGGGGGAATAAAACTCAACCCAGCCTTGAGTGTGTGCTTCCACTCCGAGATACTGATACTGCAGGGGAGCCATTTCTAGCTTCTGAATTCAATTTACAGAGGGAAAAGTGCCAAATAAGAGCAAATGTTTTAATTATAAAGAAACAGTTTTCTTAGGTAAGACAATTGCTATATTTGCAAAATGAATTTAATGTGCTACACAGTCTAACAGAGCTTTTAATGAATGCTAAGTCAGAAAAAACTGCACGAAGCAGCTGTGGTTTTATTTGCGTATTTGCTCAGGATAATTGATAGAATTGTTCAATTAAATATTGTGAAAGGCAATAACCTAATACACACTGTGAAAGAAAAGTAAAACCATGAGATTCAGTAATTTGTCTGATTGAACCTTTTGTATATTTAAGCAGTATGTCTCCATAGATGATGCATTTCTGGGTCATTTTAATTCATCTTGGGTGGAAATGGGAAACTTCATGATGCAGAACTCTGAAAAGGTTTTACTACAGCTGTGGTTCAACCAAGACTTTTATTCTATATGACCCCAATCTTATCTCTGAATACAAATTCAGATTTGGCTTTTCCCTCTCTAGAATCATACCCCAAATATGTTATTCAGCATAGAATCTATTCTATGGATCTTGATTATACAGTCATATGTGTTGGTGTGTACTGTATATGACATGTATATGAATATGCTAGCAATCAAAAAGAGAAAACAACATTTCTGAACCATTTTAATAATATATTTCCTATATAACCATTTTTCCAAGGAGGAAAAAGAACTACACATGCTTTGGAACATCCTTTGCAGTTGCTTCATCTCCCTGAAATAACTAAAGGAGAAGTGATTGATTCATAGACCTTTAGTGAAGCTGGTGTATGGAGAGAGATGGACTTACTGAAGTCCTCAGACAAAACTGGCTGGCCAAAGTTTCTGTACTGCATCATAGATCAGTGGGCACAGTGTGTCCTGTTTAGCATTGCTAAAGGCTGAGGAACTAACGATGTGCAAGTGAGGAAACATCTGTAGGATACAAGAGGAAGGGGTTTGGAACACTGATTCCAATCAGTTATTTAAGTGGGGACAAAAGAACTTACTCTAATTGAAATGCAAACATGGAGTGTTTGAAATCCTTTTCTCAGTGTTTTCTCTGGATAGCTTTATGTTACATACCTTATAAGACATACAGTTATTTACAAGACTTAATTCAAATGTATTGTTAATGCAAGCATTATGTATAATATGGTGTAATAATAATTTATAATTGTAGTCCAAATAGTCACTTCAATCCTCAGAGCTATTTACTAACAAAAAAAAGAGTTAATTTGATCTTGTAAAGTTATATTTTATATGAGCCTTTGTACCAGGATTCTATGTATTTTTAATAATAATAATTTGTTTATGATATGTAACACTTCTAGCCACAGTATGGAAGGTTGTGCTTATTAAAGACCACAAATCTCAGAGCCAAGTGACTTTTTGAACTGCATTTTTTTGTCAATCTGAAAAATCAATCAATTTCTTTGTGACCATGTGGTTAGACAGCTTCTTGATTGCCTAGTTCTTCTGTTTGATTTTTTTTTGACTACTGATTTAAGATGGTTGTTCCTAATGGTGGAAGGTCATGGAGATATGTGCCAGCACACTGAGTGAGGGTTGTATATACATGTGACAGCAAGGGTTTGAAGTAAGAATCTAATTTAGATGCTCAGGTTAGGAGACTGAACATTCTGGAAGCCTTGAAGAATTAGTGCTTTTCTAGAGCACTTGAGCAGCATTCTTTGGTATGTCCTTCCATAGGAAGCTAGTCCTTCCCCCTTCAACATATAAATAATGGCTTGAAGTTAGACACTAAATATGCCTGTCTCCTTTCCCACTTGAGGTTTGGGTTTTTTGGTATTTATGTTGGGGTTTTTTTCGGAAGCATCTGGCAGCAAGCATTGCTTTAATCCTTCATCCTCTTTCTGACCACCTAAAGAAGATCTTGGAGACAGTCTGTTGCTGTGCAGATGGTTTCAGTGATGTATGTGCTTGTTTTCCTGTCACTGACCACAGTCCTGAGCCTGCCTTGCAGAGGTTAATGCAAGTTGCTAAGGAGTGGGTGTGAGTCTTGGAGAAACACATCAAGTGGAGTCAGTGCAAACAGAGCCTCAATTCAAATGAAGTCAGTAGCTTATATCAGACTTTTTAAGGTTGAAACAGGTCTTGGAATATTTCCAGTTTAGAACCCAGTTAGGTGTATTGGAATCAGCATAAGGGATGGAGCTACTGTTTTATAGGACAAAGACAGCAACTCTGTTTAATTTAGGATTAGGGATGAAGAATTCAGGGTATTGTTGAATACTGACTTTCTGTCAAAGATTTTTCTGCATTCATTGTAGCTTTTGTAACCAGCGCTTTCTGATACTGTTAACTAATAAACATAAAACAAAATTGTGAGGCTATAATAGTTCCATTTCTCTCATTTTCCTAGGACCTCATTTTCTGATTTGCAATCCTTACATTCCTCAAACTTAATCATCTCATTATTTTTCAAGAAGTATTGGAGACTATGCAAAAAAAAAGAAAATTCATCTCTGCAGAGAGCCTTCAGAGCAGCATGGTACCTGTGCCCTACTCTTAGTGTCCTTCCACCTGGAATTTAATGTTTAGTTTTAGCTTGTGAAGCCCTAAGATTTTCCAGTTGGTCTAAAGCAAATGGGTGAAAATGAAGAAGAACTTGACATCCAATTCCATACAATTGAAAACTCCCTAACATGGGATCCTGTGACATTACAAATCCAATTATTTGACTCTGAAATGTAACACAAACTAGTTCAGCGACAGGTGTCTTATTGCTAAGGCAATTCCTGAAAGCCCAAGGTCAGCTACACAGGTTATTCCTTCTAAAACATTTTTGTAGTTTATACTTTATTTCTTGGATGCTTTTATAAAAGAAATTGCATAGATAATATAACTGGGATTTTATCATACTATATCAGATTTGGGATTCAAACTACTGCTCACTTGCAAAATGAGAGTTCTTTGTGGATTAAATGCTTTTTGGAGGGTCTGCTACAATTTATGGATGGTTATTAAACTAGTATAGTATTGTATATTTAAAAGAAGAAATTAATGACACAAATATTTTTTGCCAAGGAAATGAATTACCTAATCTTGTGTATCTATCAGGGTACAGACACAAATTTTATTTGAAACAGACTTTTTTTTTATTAATAACACTATGTTAGTGAAAGTTTTTCTAAAGCTTATTTAGTTTTGAAGCAGGAATAGAATACATACAATCTTTGAGTGATTTGACAACTCCCTGGTATTATATAGATTGTATGATTTAATTACTTTCCCAAGAAGAGTTACTTCACATTTCAATAGTTTCTTAAAAGCCTGTGGTGAGAGAGACTTCCTTCACTCTCTGCTAGGTCATCTCTCATTACCAGACAGAAGTGTTACTTTTTATAACATCACTAAGATGATCCTAAACATATATGGTATCTATCCTTTAAATTATTACTTTGGGGTGCAATTGGATGTGATGATGTTTGATTTGTAGTCATTGTAGCCTGCACGTGACTGAAGACATAAAGAATACAGAAATGTAAAGAATACAGAACTAAGTTGATTTAAACATTCTGAGCTGAAGGATGTGCTTTTAGTATCCTTCCCATCTCGTCAAAATAGAAAACATATCTTTCAGTGTCTGCGACAAACTAAAGACCAGTGTAGTCCTAGGTAATTATGAATAATTTTGTTTTGTTTGTGACACTAAAAGGGTATTTACTGAGGAGACCATTGATGCCTTAGGTTTTAACTTTTGTATTTTTCAAATCCTGTACTGTTAGTATAACTCTGAAGTTCCCTGTAGCTCGTTCAGTGCTGTTCTCTCATGTAAGACAGGCATATCAAAGCCTCTCCAGCTTGCCCTCCAAGGACACCCAGACCCTCCTAGGCCCAAGAACTGCAAACCTTCATCTTCGGGAGTGGGGGGAAAACTTGGGGAAATTCCATCCTTGCCTGGGTTCTGCTTGGGAAATTGATGCTGAGATCCAAGTGGGACGAACTCGTGAGCTGTCATTGTCCATTTTGAGATGCACTGAGGCATCTGGAGCCCAGAGTGTACCTCTGAAGGCCTTTCAAATATATACCTCTTTTATTCCTGTCTCATCTCTGTTTCTATGTAGCCATTTAAGGCATCGCCATTTCTTCTTTTCTAGTGACCTACAATACTAATGGAAGAACTGAAAATCTTATCAAACACTTCCTGTTTGGAGTACTGCAAAGAAAAGAAATAGGTCTAAGGAAGTGTCCCCAGGAATACAATCTGCTCAGATTCCAAGGATTTGGAGTTAAATCTGAAGCTGTAGGGTAAAGCTTGAGAAAGGACTTAAGTGGCTGCCAGTGGATTTTTAATTGCACAGGGGTCTCTTGGGGCTCTGGAGCCCTGGGCTGCCTGAGGCCTTGTGCTGCAGAGGAAAAGAAAGAGCAAAGCTCTGAGGCTTCTGCTGTTGCTTTTGAGGAACAGGCAGTGCATCCATATCTGGTCTTTGTGAAGAAAAGACTGTGAAATGTATGGTGTTCCGGTGGAACACTGACATAAAGCTCCTTAGTGCAGCTGTGACTTGCCTGTTTGACAGTCACCCCACAATGCAGTTCCCAGCCTTGGGTTCACCTGACAGCCTGTAAAGCCTTGTTGTCTACCACACTGTACCAATAATATATAGTATTTCCCATAGCTTCACATGTATTTGTGATCCTTAGATGATCACTTGAGTGATGAAGTGAGAAGGCTGATTCAGAAATTATAATAGCACTCATTTTACAGTTACAATTTCATGCTTACCCAGTATGTTTAATGTGGGGAACTGATCACATCCTCTGTTCTCTGAAATCTGGTACTTGGTGATTCTGCTTTTGGTGTGTAGTTGTGTTGTTTTGCTTGGTTAGGTTGGGTTTTTGTTTGGTTTCTGGTGCCTGCCATCATTCATTTACCAGTGTAACATTTTAGGGAGCTAAAATCCAAAGAGAAAGGGCACATTTGTGCTACCATGATGATTTTCTGCCAAATCTACATGAATAAAATAGCAAATATGCACAAACATAACCCTGGAAAACAAGCCTAGTGGACTAAATGTACTGACCATACTCTGCTGCCTAGGCTTCTTCTATTTATTACTGGGAAAGGTTTTTTGATCAAACAATAAAAATGTATGATCTTGAGCTTAAAGTGACACCTGCCTAATAGGGAGGGGCTGGAAGAAAAACTAGAGATGAAATGCAAACACTAGCAGGAAAATTTTCCCTCTGGTACCCTCTTTGAGTGATGAGTTTTGACAATTGTGAGATCAGGCATAATATGCAGGTACAATTTTTATTAGACATGGCTCTTTAAATCTTCCTTATTTCAGTTCTTCTTGCTTAAGTCTAACTCCAGAGCTTCAAGCTATGGTGTGTTAACTCTGCTTTTTTCACACTTACAGGCTATTCCTTCCCATAACCAGCCAGCCAGGAATGAAAAGTGACACTTAGCCAGGGAGGTCAGAAATCTCTTGAAAATCCACAATGAATGCAAAGCTCTGTGGTCCATTTTCTGTAATTATTGAATAATGCCTTTTTGCTTTTAAGGACAGAAGTATTTCTCCAACAGTGTCTTGGCAGGCTTTTAAATTGTAGGAATGACTTTTGAAAGAAAAGGGAAGAAATGCAATTAGTTTGCAAATACAAACATGATGACTGAATCCACATCATCGTTTGATTTAGGACAATGCCAAAAGACATTTTAATGCATAGTTTTGTCCACTTGTGAACAATTAGGACTGTCAGCATAAGTGGTCAATTGAGCGTTTAGGTTAAACTGCATTTTTTTTTAGATGTTCTCTTGGGTTGCATTTGGAAATCTTCCTTTGGAATTAAAATTACAGCCATTGACTGGATAGCTGAAGTGGCAGAATCTAATTATTGCTGAAATCCCCACCTTCTTAAAATACATCACAAACAAACAACTAAAGAAGGGATGGAGAGTGGATGGATTAGTACAAGAAAATGTTGGTAATGGAGGCAATCTTTCAGTGAGCAAGTGGATCAAGCAATTAGAGCCAGGGTTTCTGGCTCAGCAAATAGTGTCTCTGGAAGAGACAGAAGAAGACATGCCTAATGCATATATTTGGATTTCTGCCTCTAAAACAAATGTTCAGGAGTGAAATGGAAAAAAAAATTATACCTGGTCCAGTGCTGCCATTGGTTAAGTACAGACAGCTTTGCTAATTTATTCACTGTCAGTTCTGACACGTGTGTTTGTATATGAATATGAATTTTTAAGTGTAGATATCCTTTCCTCCACATGTTAAGTATTGGGAAGTTGTGGTCATGACTTGGCAGTGGGTTTTTGAGAAATTTCAGAGAAAGGCTGGAGAAAGGCGAGTTCCTTTTAACTTGGTTTGAATCAAAGAGTTAATGTCGAGGGCCTGGGCCCCCACTGGGGTTGGAGCTGGGGGCTCCAACCCCTGTCCTCTGCCCTGGGGCTTTTCTTCCTTTGGTTTGTCATGTTGGAAAAAATGCAGCAAGAGATCTTCTTCTGCTGTTTCAGAGTTGTTTATTTGTCTTATCAAAACCTCAGAGGGAGAGACAGCATCCCCCGAGAACACCAGGGCAAAAAGGCAATGGCTGCAGATCAGCAGCTACTTTTATATCTTACTAACAACCATTCAAGAAACAATACGTATCTTATTTTCTTTTCAACACCAGTAAATCCTCATCTCATTGATTTGTCTTTTCAATACTAACTTTTTTCCACCAACCAACACACCACAGGAACTGGTGTCAGAGAAGAGAGGAAGAGAATGAGGAGGGAGGAGAAGGAGAAAGAAGGAAAAACCACACCCAAAAATCTCCATCTTGTCCCTATGTAATACATAGAGCAAGATCCTAAAACTACAACTAAACTCTCTGTGGTTCACTAAACAAAAATCTCTTCACCTCTCTGGTGCATTCAGGTTCTCCCAAAAGTGGAGGGAGCTTCTCCAAAAGCCTAGGTTGCTGGCTAGGCCACTTTTGAGGAGCTCTGGGGATATAAAGAAACCACCAGAGGAGCAGGAGAAGCTCTCAGGCTTCCCTGGACTCCGACAAGTTAACTCAATTTCTAAGGGAAGTTCTGTAGCTTCCCAGGAGAAAGCTTTGATGAAAGAATGTAAATATGAGAAATGTTTATGGTAAGGTGATTGCCTTGACCAATGGAAGTTCTACTCTCTGTTCTTGTTGTGCATTCCATTCTGATGCTGGGACACACAGACAGAGAGACACACAGACAATCTGCTGGAAAGAGAAAGATCTGTTCTGTTTTCTTGAAATTAATAAAGCCTTCTGAAAATCTATGGACATGAATGGTTTGTGGAAAGGCCCTGGGAAACTAGGGCCACATCCTTTCTACAGGAAGTCAATGTTTAAACTAATGAGAACTTTAACCTATTCTTATAGTTTAACCTCAGTATAAAACAAATGACTTAATGTGACAACTTGTAAACTGAAATTCTGCCCTGACACATGCCCAGTGTAACCTATTGATTGCTATGGTGTCTCATAGGATATGTGCCAAGTTATCTGCATGATTTCTGTGCCTGTAATCCAGATTTGAATTAACAGGTTAAAGCTTTATTTTGACCTTTTCTGGCTTTTTTTCTCTCTACTCATTGACTTTTTTTAGTGTCATTATAACACTTTTTCTAATGACAGTAAAATATCTGCTGGAGATGGGCTTAATGACCTGGAAGTAATTAGAAGAGTCTGCAAACAAAGATAACTGCCACATCACAAACAGAACTGATATTTTATTCACACAAGCTTCTAGCTACTGCAATAAATCTAGATCAGCTACTGTACTCATTAAGTAAAGAGATAATTAAACCATGAGGGAGTCTGGACAAACCACCTGGCAGAATAACACCTTTTATGAAGGGAGACAGGAAGAAGGTCTGCAAGTCTTGAGAAGGCCTTATTAAAGTAATCAAATGCCTGAGGCCTTGTGCTTATTATTTGATTACATATTAAAGTAATCAAATACTTGAAGGATGCCCATACAACACCATTATTTTTCTGTCTGAAAGGACTGCATGTTATAGTGAATAACTAGAATAAAATAATCCAGTTCTGTGAAGTGTATCAACTCTAGGCTTCACTGTGTGTTTCTTATGTTTAGCTGCGTTGAGACTAGGTCTGTCTTTGATTGCTGTTCTGCAATGGCTTTAAGATATTCTTCTGTTGACAGGTAAATGGGATAAGGGACAGTAAATTCTGATGTGACACTTTAAATTGAGGTTTAGTAGAACATGAATATAATGACAGTTTAAAAATGTAATTGCATTATTCCATTTTTGTTGAAATATCTCGTTTGTCCTTTTTCTTTAACCTCCTCAAGTAGTCAGGTAGATCTTGGATATGGATTGAGTTGTGTTCACATCAACAGTAAAATATGTTTTACTGCAAATAGTATTTCTGGATGTCAAACTTCTGTTTTCAGTCTACATGCATGCAGACAATCTGAAGAGGGATATGGTGTCAAAAGATGAAAACAGCTAAGCAGCCCGATTGATATTATATCATACAGCAGAAAGTCTTAAAACTATGTGTCAAGGGCTGATTAAATACAGTAGATTCAAGAATAGGAAGACAAGAATTCAGTCACCCAAAATGCTTCTTCTTAAAAGTTTTTACTTTATCAGAATGAATGTTAAGTTTGCATCTCATCCATGTCAGCTCTCTGGTGCATTTATCCTACTTGTCTAATAGCTTGTAGTTAGAGTTTAGCCATCTGTCAGCAATTAAGGGGTAGGCACTGATTTTCATGTAGTAGGACACTTTGCAAAGAGAGCCATTTGCTGGGACTTTCTCTCTTTAATGGCAAAGCCAAGCAGGAAATCAATCATGCTTTTCAGTGTAATGTGAGTTTTAGTGTAAAAAACAGCATCGAAACCAGACATTGTCAGTGTGCAGTACATCATCACTGTGGTATAAAGGTGATAATGATTTAAGTTCCATTTGAGCAGATAAGTCATGTCACACATAGTTGGATAGGACTTCATTCTTGTAAAAGAGTTAGAGGCATGGTTTTGTTCACTCTGATTTTCTAAATGTAATGTGTTTTAGAAATGGGAATGTAAATATTTTTCAAAAAATAAATTTCACCTGAACAGCCTGCTTGGGATTTTGATCAGTAGGAGGCAAGAAGATTTTTTTCTGTGTTTGTTACATTCTTTTATTTGAGTGAGTTTAACACAAATGAAAGGAAGAAGATTAATAACAATTAGGACTGTAATCTCCTTCCAAAAAAAATCCTCCATCCCACCCAAGCAGTGGCAGTGCAGATTTCACTCATCACTGTCTGTCAGAGGCTCCTTTTCTCCTGGTGTTATTATCAACTCTATTTAGGGCTGTCCAGATGATGTAACATGAACCATGTAAATGACAACCATTAGTAGAGAACTAATGATTTGATCATTTCATTTGGTGGAAAAAGTATTTCATTCTTAGCTGCCTTTTTAATTTGTTGGCTATGAACAGCTCTATCTATGCTGTCTTTGCACTGTTTAAGTGTAGCTCAGCGCTTGATCTTCGGGAATAAAGGCTCATGTTCAGTGCAGAAAAAGAAGATGATCATTTCTAAGATGCAATTTATACTTTGCCCTGATGTGGCTTTTTAAACCATAGATACTACCAAGTTAAGCCATTTCTTCTAAGAAAAAAAAATCAAAATGCAAACAGAGATAAACAACAACGTTTCAACAATCTTCCAGCCATGCCATGTGCATTCCTGAAAATACTCCCCTTGCTCTTAGTTAGAAATCAGTATTTCATCCTTTTATAATTTGATATTTAAGCCCTGATATTATCCAGGATAAAGCAAAAGGTTTTAAGGTCACTTACAAAAAGAAATTGTTTTGAGAATACACTTTTCAAAATTACTAATTGTCTGCACCTGAACAATTATCTCACCAATAGTAGTTGGTGATGTACCCTCTCCTGTAGCAGTCGGTTCAGTGCCCAGCAGTGCACAGTCCAGCTGGAGCTGCAGGAATGTGGTGATGTTGAAGGTGTTCTCAGTGCATTTTCTAGTATTTTGTCTGCTCTGTTTAAAACCAAATGGAAACAAACCCCAAAACACAACAGAACTGAAAGTACTGCAGTTTATTTCTAAAACTGCTGTGTTCCTGGTTAGTTGTGGATCTTCATTTAGAGCTGTGAATTGATCCTGTGTGTTCACTTAAAGACTAGCTTTAGTGTAAACAATCCAAACCCTTCTAAGTCAATGCAAACTAATTTTGCTGTGTGCTATCTTTAGGTTGGTGCACTTATCTCTTATTTCCTTTGTGACTAACTTAAGCCATAAAAGCAACAAAAAGGTTTTCTCTTATTCAGTGATACAGTCTATGCAACACAAGACAAATTGCAAACTCCATATACTTCATTTTAAGATAAGGATGTGATGTCAATGTTTTAATCTATATTTACAGGCACATTTGTGCATCCATTTTCCTTGCAATTTGCTGAGAAAGCAGGAATCTGTACAGAATTAACTCTTTAGAAAAACAGCCCACTTAGCTACAGTCTTAAACTTTTTTCCCTAAAGTAGCTGGTGTTGATAGCAGAAAAGAAGTGTTGTATGTGAAATTAAAGAGGAAAAGATGCATGAAAGAAATTAGTTCTTCAAGATAGAATTTAATCTCCAAAGACTACATGAAAGTGGGAAGATGCAGTAAAGTAGGAGAAATTTACAGCCATTGTCTGCCAGTAGTTCAGAAGATGCAGAACATATCAGTGAGAAGGGTTTTCTGTATCAACTCTGCTTGTGAATTTGAGGAATCCATTAATCTATGCTTTCTTTGATAAAGGGATTTACTTTTGCAGAGGGTTACACAGAGCAGTCAGTGTACCTGTATACTCCCAAAATACCCCAGGTCTGGGGGTGAAGGGAGGACAGTTGTGTGTTTGGTATTTTTCTCTGGATGTTCCATGGGCTGCAGTTGCCTTTCATTTACGTTTGTGTTGCATGGAGCTGTGACTCCTGTCCCTGGCAGTGCAGCAGCCTCTTCCTGTTGGCCTGGATGGCTTTTGCACATCCTGATGTGTATAATGGGATTCCTTAAGTTTAAGCACCTAATGTGATTGTCGTGTGTTCTGCCTCCCAAGTATCAGGCAGGCTCTTCTCTTTAACACTGAATTTGCATCAAGATTCTTAAAACCAGCATGAACAAGGAGAAAGCATTTTGAACATATGCTGGCTCTCAGGACCCTTTACCATTTTCAACGAGGCAAAGTTTCTCTTAGTAAGAGAATTCATTAGAATGGAATGACTCTTAAAAGAGTCTCTGGGATAGTTGGAATTGGAGCCTGAATTACAGGTCAGACAGAACTGGGACCAGGCCATTCCTGAAGTGTCAGTGTGAGACAGGCTTTGATTCTTTGCTAATCAGAACTAGATAGCAGGCTCTCTTTTCTTTCCTGGGGAAGATAGCTCATGTGTTCTGGGTAAACAAAAGCCTAAGATAAGCCTAAATTAAGAATTAGCTTCCATAACAGGTAACTGTGGATTTTTTATTGTAAAAATATTGATGTGTTTCATTGCTTTGGGCGATTGCTGCTTAGAGAGGATTTGAGTCTTTCAAAGGTATTCCTAAAAATAGTATTATCTAAGCTCTTCAAAGTAAAACAGATTGTCCTTTATATTATGTGTATTTAAGCAGCATTTTTTCTTGTAACTGAACAAAATTTTTTGTTCTTCCTGGTTCTGTGAATAGGCACCTCTAATTTTGCTATATGAATGGGAAACCTCCTGCCTCCCTTCAGTAGCAGCAGGCATGGGCACTTAGGAGAGGTCTATGCACATGAAGTGTATGTATCCAAAGGCATGAACTTGCAGTGGTCCTAGATTACACAGATTAAGATATAACATAGTTCACTGTTGCTCCCATGCAAAAAGAATGGATTTTTTTTTAAAAAAGGGTGCATTACCAATAGGTACCATTTGAGAAAACCTACATTTCATGTGGGAGAATGCAGATCCCTGAAATATTGACCTCTTGCGAACCTCTAATGGGTCACTCTTTTGTACTGCCCTGTCTCTCCTCTGAATACTTTTCATGAACTCTACTTAAGTAAAGCCACTGCAGAAGAGTCCAGATAGAACACAATATTTTTTGAAGCAGTCTTACTCCTTGCTGGTTAAACCCAGGCAGTTGGTTCAGCCTTACAGGAAGAAAACCTGAAAAATTGCCATAAT
>VZTN01012056.1:85612-102806 GCA_013400515.1 Erpornis zantholeuca
CTCAAGGATAATAAAGAACACATTTTTCACTCTTGTGTAAATGTGTTTTCTGCTTCAAATGATTTGTCAGAGGTGGTTTTTTTGGAAAACAAACTTTCTCCTTGGCAAAATGACTGCTTCATGCCTCACAGCTATTCTTGTGTATCAGGAAAGAATCTAGCTAGAATTAATCTGATTGACATCTTGATGACAGACACATCAAAAGGGCTGGAAAAGATGTCATAATCTTTGGTTATGTAAATATCTGAATCAAGACTGCTCTGAGGCAAACTGCAGAGCAGATGATAATATAGCCTTTCTATACAACATCAACAATCATTTTGACAGATGAATTTGAATGCTAATATTGCATGAACAACATTTTGGGAGGGAGGGTAGATGTTGTCTGCAGTATGGAAACTTATCACCAAAATACATCTTCATATTGGTAAACTATAAGCATTTTCAGCTTTCTAAAAATTTGTTATGGAAAAGAAAGTCTTTTTTGTCATTTCTTCTTTTGTTCATAGCCACTTTTCTAGTCCTTCCCTGTTCAGAAATTGTACAAAAAGCAGAGAGGAGAGGAGCCTAAATTTGGAGTGTGGCTTAGCAGTGTGGTGGCACTGCTGATGGCTGGATGATGCTTCTCTGAAATCTTTACTGCCCTGCTGCTGGTTGGGCCATTGTTGTGAGGGTAATATTCATCTGCTGAAGGATGTCTTGTGTTACTTCACACCGAGTCCTCAACCAGTCCTTCTCTTCATTGTAAAGGGTGATTTTTCTTTTCACACTGCAATAATCTGAGAAATGAACACTTGAGGGGTCCTCAGAAATATATTAGGGACTAGCTTTATTTTACTGGAAATAGGACAACAAGCAGTGATTTTGCATGGTGGCCATGGAGGTGAAACTTGGCCAAGATGAGGGAGTTCTGTGTGATGTTAGCTGTGTTTCACAGAGGAGAAACATCTGTTTGTGGGCCCATTCTTGCTCCTGCAAGTTTCAGTGACACTCAGCACTGAGTATCCTTTCTGCCTGGTTTCCTCTTGGTTAGTTCTCTGTGGGTTTCCCTGTGCCCATGGGACAGAATTGTGATACTATGTTTCTGTGGAAATCCTTTAATAGGAGGAGAAATCTGTTTCCTGTTTCCTTTCTCATTTCTCCCAGACACACAACCTGAATGCAAAATCAAGTATAATTGGCCTTGCTAGAAAGGCTTAAGATAATTGAATGATATGTAAATCCCACTGTATCAACTTAAAACAAAACTTCTGTGAACTGTACAAATGGGAGTAGCAATTTGAAGTTGTTTGTAATTTCAGCCAAAGGAATTTTTTTTGTTTGCAAAACTGAGCTAAATAGTCACAACCCTTTCTCCTCCTTTCTTTCCTTGATTCTCTTTCAAGACTTTACAGAAGAAATATCTTATGGGAGGTAATGTTTGTCTTTCATTGTCAGGACTGAAGGTGTGACAACAGAAAACCCAAGCTTTGTAATCTGATCAACATTTTATTCCTTAGATGTAAGAAAAGTGGTATTTTGCTCACACTGTTTGCCAAAAATGTAGTTATTCATCAGCTTTAAAGATTACAAATTCTGTGAGGTACTGAATATCTGAGAAATAGTGCATCTTATTTGAGAACTTGTAAAGGCTGGTCTAGAAATAGCCTCAAAAAAGCGAAATACAAACTAGGGACCTAGGCTGGAACAGGGTCTCACCCAAGCAGAGGAATCACAGAATCACAGAATGAACTAAGATGGAAAAGACCTTTGAGATCATCTAGTCCAACCTACGACCTAACAGCTCCTCATCAACTAAACCATGGCACTGAGTGCCACATCCAGTCTTTTTGTAAGCACATACAGGGATGGTGACTCCATCCCCTCCCTGGGCAGATGATTTCAGCTCTTTCAGTGAAGAATTTTTTTTTTACATCTAACCTAGACTTCCCTTGGCACAGCTTAAGACTGTTTCCTCTTGTTCTGTCAGTGGTTGCCTGGGAGAAGAGACCAGCCCCCGCCTGGCTATCTCCTTTCAGGAAATTTTAGAGAGTGATAAAGTCTCCCCTGAGTGTTGCTATAGGACATGAANCTCAGCCATTCTTCATAAGGCTTGCCTTCCAAGCCTGCCGCTGTTGCACTTTAGAGACAGGCAATGAAAATACAGACTCCAGCATTCAGAAAGCACGAAGAAAAGCAGGATCCTGTTTACTGAGCATACCCTTTTTTATACATGGCTGTGTAATGACATTACACCATTGGTTAATTGAAAGACACCCCTTAACACTATAGGTTAACTGAAGAACGACACCAGTGCAAAAACATCTCTTCAAAACATCAGTAGCGAACAACAGGTGGAAGTTATTTAGCAAGGAATTGTTTATCCAGAGTTGTTTTCCATCCCTCACGGCCTTCAGGCAGCTCATGAGAAAATTTACTTTCCCATAAACACTGCTGAAAATCTTCTCTGAACAAGCAGTCAGCATCCATACAAGCCCTTCGCCAGCTTTGTTGCCCTCCTCTGGATGCGTCTGAGCACCTCAATGCCCTTCCTGAACTGAGAGGCCCAGAACTGGACAAGGGACTCAAGGAGCAGCCTCTCCAGTGCTGAGCTGTATCTATATCAGAAGGATTGCTGATTTGTGTGAAAAATGATGTCGCAGTTTAGTAGCATAATGTGGGATGCTTCAGTGCTCTGGAAGTAAATGTATTAGCAACAGTATGGTGCAGGTAGGAGCAGATCTCTAGAGAAGGAATGACCTGGCAGGAGTGGGGAGGAGCTTGCTTTAAACTACTTTTGCTCTGGTTGGATAGACTAAATGCCATCTAGTAGCCAAGTGTGCTTGGCTCTGTGTCAGGAGCAGCTTCTCCTCAGCATACTCTGAAAGGGCCTGCCATGACAATGCTGTAAGACCAGGTGTCACAGCAGTGGGACAGCTGGGGCTTTGCTTCTCAAGGGCCCTGCTGATCCAAAGTGCAGTGCTAATGTGCTTTTACATCTTTCTCCTTGTACAGGTCAAACCATTCTGCAGTTCAACCTGAGGAGCTGAGCACCAGTCTGGGACATGTCTGCCAGCGAGCTCTGGTTTTGAGGTTTTTTTGTTTGGGTTTGGTTTTGGCACCTTTTTTTGGTGGTAGTTAAGACATGATTTGTCTTTGACTGAGTCACCCCTAATGCTGATTGTGAACCACTTTCTAAGAACAGCCTGGAAGGTCTTCCAGCTCCTCTGATTCTGCCATTGGGACTTAATGAATGATAAAGCATTTTAATAAGAAACTTACAGCTGTGCATCTTCACTTAAGCCATTAATGCTCATTCTTGATATTTAGGCTACTTACAAAATTTTAGCCAGATGTTCCAGTAAGGTAAGTTCTTTTTATACTAGAATCTCAGCAGGAAAGAAAGGACATTAGGATTCCCCTATGCTGTATTCAGAATCTACTGGAATCCATAATTTTTTATCAAGAGTACCATTACTTTTTATTTTCACAGGATTCTTTATGTAGCACTTCAGGTCTCAGATATGCTGAGGGGCAAAAGAAGTTAAACTTGCACTTTTGTATTTTATTTTTGTCATCCATTTCTTTCAGTCGTTGATGCAGGTGACACCACTGGGACCTGCTGAACAGAGCAGGATAAATGATGGCTATTTACAAATAAGTGAAAGTGAGCACTCACCTGTTTGGGAGATAAGTCACCTTGGATGCCATCTGTTGTTCTCAAAGGGATGTCTGCTATTTATTCCTACAGCAAATGCATTTTGTGCCTCTGAGAGCTCTTTAAAATCATATCAATAAAGCTGCTTTGTTGTGAATCTATAAAGCGTCAGAGAGATCACTGCCCTGACAATACTTTCTGCCTTTAGTGCTCATCCAGTCATACTTTGAAACAACAAATGAGGTCAGATACCTTGCAGGGAATGTTTTAATTGGCACTACACCCTCCCCCCCTACCCGCCCCCCCAACTTTAAAATAAAAATTTACATTGATTTATAAAATAGGTCATGGGAGATTTGTTAAAAATACAACTTTTTTCCTCAGTGCACTTTTTGTTACTGCGTTTCTACATATATGTGTTTTGCTCACAGGTTTAATGTTCATGCCCTCTAGCAGCAGGAACATGGAGAGAGAATGTCAAACCTCTTGCTGCCAAATGATAACGGAGATTTTCTTTAGCTCAGGAGAGAGGTCTTTGAGGATCTGTATGTTTTCTCCTGAAGCCAAAGCAGGGGCAGATTTCAGGAAGAGGAGCTGCATCTGACACCAAAGCAGTATTATTTTTAGATGTCAGTGTACATCCCACCTCTGTAATGACGATTTCCCTGAGGGGCTCTGAACCCAGGCATCACTCCACTTTTGAACAAATCTAGTTTTACACAAGCCTGAATTTTATGAAAACCTGCCTCTTTCTGCCACTTCCTTCCTGAGAGAAAAAGCCAAGACCTCCTGCAAGGCCCCCGCCCTCCCTATCTTTTGCTTAGCAGGCCATGACAGTGTGTCAGTGGTGTGTCAGATCACTGGTGGAGTAATGAGCATGTGAAAAAACTTGTAAAATGTTGTGACCGCCAGACTTGGTGCTCAGATTTATTCTGCTGGCATCTCATCTGAAATCAGAACACTGTATTCTGCCAATACTGCTTTAGTGTTACTATACATTAATCAGAACTTTCAGATACACATTGAATTAGTGTTTTTACAAGACTGTAGTATACTTGCTTCTGTGGGGGGTTGTTTTATTTTGTGGGTTTATTTTATGTGATTTTTCTTGTTTTGATAGAAGTACGTATGGGCTGAACTGTTTTGTTTGCTACAAAAAATGAATTCCTCTTTGAATTATTTAGGTCTATGCCTATGACTCAAACCAACTGACAACTTGTGGCTATTTTGAAGTAGGTACAATAAAGAGCCAAAATTTTTATATTTAGAAAAGGAAGATGATGTGCAAGGAAGTATTTCAAACAGGGAAGTACTGGTGTCTGTGTTATGTGCAAAAACCAGTGCTAAATGCACAGGGCTGAAAGGGGTTCTGCCTACCTGACCAAAGCCTGGATCTTTAAGAATCTTCTCCCCACTACCAGAACTCTTAACCTCAGGCACTTCTTTGAGGTGATGAAGTAAGACCATTTGCTATCTATCAACTTTTTATGTGTCATTGTTCTCTAGGGCTCCGTGCAGGGATCTGAGGGAAAGGAGCAGGTGTGAGTGTGGGATCGTGACATGGAGACATCCCTGCTTCCCTGAGGAATGTGAAGGTTCTAGCTGAAGAAAAAGGGTTTCAAGTACTAGAGGTGGGACAGAAAAAGAATTCAGTTGCCATACAGAGAACTGAAACTTTCAGTTTCAAGCTGCAGTCATTTAAATCTGTATTTAAATTTAACTTGGTCACACTGATATTGGTAATGCTGTCACTTCCACCTACTTAACTGAGCTGGTGTTTAATGTTTGTCATTAAAATGCTTTTTGGGTTTTTTTCCCCCACTAACAATTTAGTGAAAGATTTCTATTGCTGAAGGAATTGAAAAGAATTTACTGGACCCACTGATTGTACAAAACTGTGTAATATTCCTGATTTCTGCAGGAGTGAGCTGCCTAAGTGTCTGAAAATACTGTTTGGGTTATTCTTACGTATCTAAGCAATGCTTGAAAATATAATGCTTTCTCCATCTTATATTTGTGGTATATTTGCTCTTAGTTACCACTGGCACAATTAAAGTTTTTGTCAACTAAATTTATCATCTACATGTGTTATAAAATCACTGCTAACTACTGGATATCCATCTGAGAATGGGTTTTATTTTAATGAACTATAGTGCATGCAAAATGAACAAGCAATTATTATAATATATATTCAATATATATTATATTATTATATTATATATTGAACTATTTCCTACTTAAGTGTAAGTTGGTAAACCACTGGGAATAAAACCTGGATGTTTACATAGGCAATTGTAAGATTGACAAGGTTTTGACATTTCCGGAGACTTTATGGAATTTGTTATGGTTTGTTTCTTTAATCTGCTTTCTTTATCTTTTTCTTTCTCCTCTCCTCATAGCAATTGTGACTAATTACTTGTGCAAAATGATCAGTGAGCAAATTAATCTTCTCCAGACAGTCCCAGAAGTAATTTTTTTTTTTACCTTCTTGAAACTGTTAGAGCAAAAGCTTGTGGGGGAAAAATGGGATGAAAAGATGCATCTGTCCTTTGCCTTTCCTTTGGGTCATTTAATCATTACAAGGGAAAGGGACATCCTTGTCACTCCAGGGGCAGTGATGCCAAGGTGCCATGGCTCTTCTGAAATCTCTCTGCAGGGACAGGAGATGCAGCAGGGAGGGCTGGGAGCTGGTTCCTGGTGGTTTTTAGGTGTTCATCTTATGACAGATTTCTTCCCAGAAACAACACTAATGTCTGAGAGCAAGAGAAAGCTGTTTTCATGCTGTTGTGTCTGACACTGAGCAGAGTTGTGGGATGTTCTGGAACCTTCTCTCTCTATCATCTTAAATCATGTTCAAGTATTACAAGATGAAACATCTGCCTTTTACCCATTTCCACTTTCAGCCTCAAATTTGTCACTGCTCTCTTGCATTGCACCAGTCAGCAGCTAAAGAGAACTGGAGTTTCCATTCTGAGCTGGTACACAATGCTTCCGTCCACTGCTTTCGAGTGTTGAACATCCTTTGAAAATTATTTCAATAAATTATTGATATGTTGGGGAAAACCTATTCCAGGCTTTACCTCTGCTCAAACTCCCAGCACAGCCCATATAATGTGATCCTGCATTCCACCAGTTTGGTTTTAAATTCCTTTATTTTGCCCTCACTTCTTTGCATATATTGAATCCAGAGAGGAGTGTGGCAAAATATGTTCTGCATTCATGAGCACTTTGGCAGCATTTATTCCTTTCCATCATGTACATTGATGTGTTGATAAGCATTTGGAGGAGTCAACAGGTATAAAAATAACAATACAAAGTTCTTTGTTTCTTGTGCTTTGAAATATACATGGATATTTCAGCAGAGAATGGACACAACTGCAGTTTACTGTTTATTTTTGGGGAGGAGCTGTACTCCTTAGGTCATTCCTTTAGGTCATCTAAAGGAATGCCAGAAATCTTGACAACCCATGTTGCACCCAGGAAGTGCAGGGGTTTACTGTTACCAAAAATACAGTAGATACTTTTATGCTCTTTTTACTTTTTATTCTGTCTCTAACTTTATAAAGAAAAATCACATAACAAAATCTATTAATCTTGAAAATGAAAAGATTGACCCAAGTCAGATTTTTAGCAAAGCAGAAAAGATGACATCGGCTCACATTAATTGCCAGCCAGTATTGATGGGATTTTTTGCAAAATTAGTCGTACTTCTCATCTTACTTTTATTAACTGAGAAGAAATCTCATTTTGGATAATACATCCTAGTGCTTAAGATGAAGGAAGAAACCAGCTTTCAGTGTGTTCTAGAACACACCCTTGGCCCCACATTGCTGTGGAGGCCTTTTTTCAGGCACAAAAATCTTTTAACTTGTTATTTCCCTTATCTGTGTTTTGTTTTCTAGAATGGAGTAATCTCAAGGTTATTTTAAAGTAGTTTATTTGTAGGAAATCTCCTATGCTGCAATGTTGATCTGAGTTGTGTCCCTAAATGGAAGGTGTGACACTTGAGATCTAAGTAATTGATTTTTTTATTAGCTTATTCAGCACACTATATTATTTCTAGTTGTTTTGATTTGTAAAATGTCAAGTCAGCTAATAAGCATAGGTTTCAGAATGCAGGTAATCAGTGGCTGCTGTATCTAACATTCCTTTCCAGATAATTTATTCTGTATTGCAACATGGATCCTTTAATCCTTAAATAACCACCCTGAACAGCTGGTGTGAATTTTGGGAAAGATCCAAGGGAGGCTTTTTAAACCTGCTGTTTAAATAAATATTGAAGATTTTCTTAGTAGTGCTGCTGCTTTTCAACAGGTGTAAATGCCCTTTTAAGTAATAAAGCACAATGCCTGGAAATATTTATACTAAAACAAGATATAAAGAACAAAGTCAAATGTCCAATGCTTCTTTTACTGTTCTAGTTCATGTAAGACACTGTCTTGTAAGTTAAAGCCCTATGGAGATAAGAATCTTAGCTTTACTATGAGTGATTTGTTCTTAACTCCTATTTTCATGGCCTCTTCCTAGGTCCAGTGTTTTAAGATTAGCAGGAGAAGGGTTCTGCAGTCAGAAATTTTGTAAAACATGATCTTCTGCAGAGAAGACTTTCCTGTTTCCAAGTCCTGACCTTTTCAGTTCCTCCTGGCAGATGTTCTGTTTCCTTGATAACTTGGAAGTGCTAAATCATAAGCTCATTTCTGAGCATTTAAACAGAAAACTTGTATTTGTCTTCTGGTTGGTGTAGTCCACTATGTTTTGAATAATTTATTTCACTGTTGTGCTCGCCTTGCTTTAGGTTAAATGTCTTGCTTCTCTGTTTAAATGTTTGGGTTATGAGAGCCTGTTCTTGCGGTGACAGTTCCACTGGATTCAAATGCTGGGGGGTTTAACACACTTAGAGGAAAAAATTAAAAGTGTGGCTTGATCAAAGTAAACCTCTTCTTAAAAAAAAATCTAAACAAATTTCAAAGTAGCATTTTGTATGGCCAAGAGTAAATTGATTTCCATGTTCAACTACCTAAATACTAAATTTAAAAATTATAAATAATGTGAATATGTTGCCTGGGAAGATCGTGCATTCACTGGATGTATCCACAAACAAGATTGGCATTTGTCTTGCTGCCTTATATTTTGATGCAAGTTTCTGTCCAATCTGTCACATACACAGCCATTTAGGCACTTTGTTGGCTAGCACAGTGTGCAAATTATTCTAAACTAGTAAAACATCACTATTATTTAGAGAAACCTAATCTGTATTTTGCACAGAATTCTATGTTCCTAAGTATGATTTTATGAGACCATTTCATGTATTTCTGGCATTTTAAATAAATTATAAAATAGGTAGAAATGATAGGCTAGCTTTAAGTTTTTCACAGTGAAAGATGTTTAAAAAAACCACCTCTCAGAACAAATTAGCATAATCGCGTATCAGAGGGGATACTTTTGGAATACAATGTTTTTAGAAACTGTGTTTGCACAATACTGATGTAGCTTCTTCCTCATGCACATGCTTGTAACAAACTTGCTCCTATAGGTTTTTCTACGTTTATATTAAATATTAGTATCAATGTTAACAGTGATTTGAAAGACAGGTGAGTGTGACTGCTTATCGAAAAGCTCCATTGTGGAGCACTAGTTTTGAAGCAGTTTAAGATCCAAGCCTAGTTTCTGAGGAAAGGGCTTCAGAAACATTCAGAAACATTCAGAAATGTTCAGAAACATTCAGAAGCGTCTCCTTGTGGTGTTGTTTTTTTTCACATGAACGTTGGGTAACTGTAGTTGATTTGATGATAAATACTAATATTGATGCGAGAAACCACCCACAATTTCCTCTTCTCTGGTCTTTAGTAGTATTGGATTTAGGATTTTGACAAATCAAAAAAGCTTTTCTGTCTTAAGCAACTGCAACAGGTTGGTATTTCATAGAGACAGGAACATGAAGGGACATTGTTTGATTGGTTTTCCCCTTGGTTCATAGATCAATTCTTATGGGAGATTTTTTTATTTACAAATTTATTTATTCTGACCATTCAGAATTCCTGATAGTCTTTTCTAATACCTAAGGAAAAAAGTCACCACCTCTTGTTATAAATGTTCTGGCTTTCATAGGCTAGTTAATATTAAGGTTGTTATACATTTGAGAGGTTAATGAGCTGTGGGAGGGGGGCTGGGTTCTGTTGGTTGTTGTTAGTTGTTGGTTGTTTGTTGGTTTGAGTAAGCATAATTTGATGTACAGGTTAATAAGGGTGGGTAACAGAAGGAAACATCCAGAAGGACTCTGATGAACAGGGATTACATCATGGATTATGTCACCTTGAGAAGAACAGACTGGATTGGACTAGAACAATGACCAATCACCGACCGAGTTCACTGAATGATTGGCTAGGAATGCACCTTAGAAACAGTCCAATCAAAACTCTTGAAAGCAAGTGTCCTGATTGGTGCATTTCTGATCCCCTCTGAGGTTATAAAAGGACCCCCTGGGGAGGGGCAGGGCCTTCCTGAAGTATTAGGCCAAGGGAATGCCCATCACCACTTCTGCTGCCTTTGTTTTTTTTCTTTTTTCGCACCACTGGCTTGCTGTCGGGGAGTGGGCTTATCCTGTTCCCCTTGCCCTCAGCTGTTTGTTTAATTTCTTGTTAATAAACTAATTAACCTTGAAAAAAAAAAAAAGTGATTGGCTCATTTCTTTCATCTCTTTTCATACATGGAGATCAACTTTAAAAATGGCTGAATAATCTGATTTTAAAACTTCAGATCTTACTGTCTGTATGCAAAGGAGTATTTGCTCTCAGAGTATCCTGGGGTGATGTTATGGAGCTGCTTTATTCCTTAACTGCCTGCTTAATGCCCAAGGCCGCTGTACCTTTAGGATAGACCCGTGGGGCAGGGCCAGAGCCGCAGACCCAAGGGCAGGTCTGTTGCACAGCTCGGTCCAACAGGCTGGGGCCAGCAGGCTGGGCCGTGCTCTGGAGGGAGCACACCAGGGATGCTGCACTGCTCCTGTGGGTTTTTTCCTTTTGNGCTCCTGTGTGTTTTTTCCTTTTGTTTGTTCCTGCTAGCTAAAGAAAAGTTTTTTCCCTTTCCTCCCCCTGGTCTCCCTGCCCTCCTTCCCTTCTCTCCAGTCTGAGGGCCTGCAGGGCGGCCCCGGCTGGTTGAAGCCCAGGAATGCCGAACCATTTCACATTCTGGGAGGAGGAGGATCTGCACCAGAGAACCAGCAGGTTTTTCTTCCATCTGCCCTGCTCTGGGATGCTGCACGGACTTCTTCTTCCCCTTCCTAGAGACTGGGGGGACCAGCTGTCAACCCATATGATTTTTGTCCTTCTCTGGGCATTTGTTGTATTTTGAGTTTTTTTCCTGTTCTGCCCTGTTTTTGTTCTGTGTTAATAAACAGTTTGGGGTTTTTTTCCTCTTTTCACCTACTGTTATCGATTTGTCCCATTGTCAGAGGAAAGGGGGAGGCCCTTTCCCTTTGGAGGAGGCGCTCATTCTGGAGGCACTCATTCATATCTGCTCATCACCAGAGAAAATTTGGAGACTAAAATGTTGAGTCAAATATTTGGGCACACTTAAGGGGCACGTGAAAGTGGAAAAAAAAAAAAAAATCATTCTGGTTTGAATCACATGGTATTGAGGTACAGCATCAAGAAAACCACCATGCTGTTCGATTTAATAATTTTTCTCTGGAACCTAGCTGTAAGTACATGTCCACAGCTATGGGCAGTTGGGTCCCTGGCTTACACTTTTTAGAAGTTGGGAATAAGAATCAGCACTGCCATTTTAATATGCCTGATGGTAGTGGTTCATTGAAGGTTCACTGAAGTAATGGAAACGATAGAGAATGTGTTAAGTTATGTTGTTTTTCCATTCTGGCCTTGGTAGTTTTCTTTTGCAATGTATTAATAATTACACCCAGTTTGTTAGGGGAAAAGCAGGGGATGATAATTTACAGCTCTTCATCTCCTTCTTCCCCTTCAGATCTGGCCTGTCACCTTTTGAAAGCATTCAGTTTCACCTGGATGTCAAAGATATTACCTTCCTGTTATGTTATCTAGCAGGGTTCCTCTATGTAGTGTCCAGCTTGTCTGAAATAAGGACTGAGATTTCCAGAGGATCTGCCCAGACACCTGCCCCAGTTGTGGAAAATGCTAAGTGGTGTGGGGTATGGGAGGACATAGGCCAGACCCTGAAGCAATTTTCTGACCAGTATCTTAGAACTTTCTCCCTGAACAATTTGGAACTTCCCCCCAGAATGCAGCTGAGGTGGGGAAGTATCTGAACGAAAATTGCAATAACAACGCTGATAAAAAGAAAAAGCTCAATGTGCTGGGTCCTGGCTAACACTTACTGCGTGCTGTTACATATTGTAGGGCAGAAGATACAGCCAGAGGGGCAGGAGAATAAGTCAGCAGACACCCCAATCACTTCAGTTGTAACTAAAACAGATGGGGAGCCTAAACCAATAACAATTGCCCCTGTCCAGAGAGAGAAACACAAAGCCAAATCCATTCGCCCTGTGGATAACGATGGGCAGCCAGGACTTTCACAGCCACCAGAGGAATCTGAATCCAAAATCATTACTGAGTCCCTGTCCATAAAAAGCCTTTGTACCCTGAGGAAAGATTACACCCGACAGCCTGAGGAAACTACTTTAAATTGGATGGTCTGAATCTGGGATGCTGCAGGCGGTGCTACAATTCTGGATGGCACTGAAGCGAGGCATTTGGGATCCCTGTCATGTGATCTAAGTATTAACCAAGGGATGACAAGGGGGTCTGAAGCTCTCAGTCTCTGGACACGGCTCTTAAGAAGTGTGAAGGAAAGATACCTTCTTAAGGTGCCGAGAAGATCTCCAGCTGCAGCTAAACCCCTGGAAGACCATGGAACAAGGGATTCAATGCCTGAGAGAACTGGCAGTAATAAAGATCATATTCTCAGATGACCAAACAATGAGGAGTCCTGACATGGTAAAATGTACACTGGTGAGGTGGCTGAAACCTGCATGACATGCACCATCGGAGTACGCCCTGCTTTAGCAGTGATGACGTGGAATGACAGGGACAAGACAGTGAGAGTACTATGGTGAGGAGGCTCCGGGTGTATGCAGACACTGTGCACGGCCCAACACAAGCAAGACTTGCAGCTGTGGAAAAGAGTCTGTCAGACACCATACAGAAAATGGAAAACAGGATGGAGAAGACTCATCAGAAACTCCAGAAGGAGCTGGAAGAGGGCCTTCTCCAAATCGCATCAGTGCAGACCAGAGGCCCTGTTACCAGAAGCAGATGTCCCGCAGCTAGGGAGAGCTGAACTGTGGATTTCCCTGCATGACCATGGGGAAGACATGAGGAGGTGGGCTGGAAAACCAACTTCTGTCCTGGCGGATTGGATGCATGAATTGAAGGATGGAAATGCTCAAAGAGGGAGTTCCACCAGAAGGAAAGTAGCTCGAGTTTCAAATGATAACCTGAATTAGAGGGGCCCTGCCTCTAGCCAAGTAGAGGCCAGGGAAAATTGCATCTTTTGGACAGTGTGGGTCCAATGGCCTGGCACATCAGAACCACAAATATACAAAGCCTTGGTTGACATGGGTGTGCAATGCACCTCGATTCCATCGAGACACCTGGAGGCAGAACTGGCTTCCATTTCTGGAGTGACGGGGGATCGCAGCTGTTGACCCTGCTGGAAGCTGAGGTGAGCGTAAATGGAAAAGAGTGGAAGAAACATCCTATTGTGACTGGCACAGAGGCCCTGTGTATTCTGAGCATAGACTTCCTCCAGAGCAGGTATTTCAAAGACCCAAAGGGACTTTGGAATAGCTGCTGTGTAGGCAGAGGGCATCAGGCAATTGAACACCCTGCCTGGGCTGACCAAGAATCCTTCTGCAACTGGGCTTCTGAAGGGAGAAGAGCAGTGAGTGCCAATTGCCACCTTGACAGTGCATCACCAGCAGTACTGGACAAATAGAGATGCTGTGATTCCCATCCACACGTTGATTCATGAGCTAGAGAGCCAAGGGGTTGTCAGCAAGGGCCACTCATAACATGGGGTTTTCCCCAGGGGTGTGTGGAGTGGGGTACAGTCACCATGTTGTATCTGGAAGCATCTCTGGTGTGAGATCGCTTTGGAAGTGCAGCTTGGCACCAGCAGGCTGACCTTTCCTACACCCTGGCCTATGAATCGGCACTGAGCACACTCTCTCACCCAGCTGGGATCCCTTACGTGTAGTCAGGAACAAAGGACAGGAGGGCTCCTTGCACAGAGTTCCGAAACAGCTTTAATCTTCAAAGTAATCCAGAGTCAAAGAGGCCAATGCTGGGTAGGGTACAGGCTTTTAAAGGGATTTGAGGGCACAAGGGCAGAGAGAAGGTGGGGGGGATATACAAGCCACCTATGGGGGAGAGGGGAGGGGTGGAGTGAGGGTCAGGGACCAATGTGGAGAAGGAGAGGATGGAGTAGGAGAACCTGGTCAGCCGGAGGCAGCTGCACTGGCTGATGGGAGAGGTAGTTTTCCTTTATTCCCTTGAGTTCCCCTGAATCCCAAGGGTTGTTCAAACACACCATATAGAGTGTCCATATAGTGTCTCTCTTGCCCTCTGGTCCATAAACATTCACCACAACACACTCACCCTTCAACAGCCCCATCTGGCCTGTGTGCAAATCTGAAGGGGAATGTAGATTGACAGTGGACTATCGTGGCTTGAATGAAGTAACTCTACTGCTGAGTGCTGCCGGCCAGACATGCTGGAGCTGCAGTGTGAGCTAGAGTCCAAAGCAGCAAAGTGGTACACCACTATTGACATTGTTAATACTTTTTTCTCCATTCCTCTGGCACCAGTGTACAGGCCTCAGTTTGCCTTCACCTGGAGGGGCGTGCAGTACACCTGGAACTGACTGCCCCAGGGGTGGAAGCACAGTGCCACCATCTGTGGGAAGCACATCCCATCCATGGACTGATTCAGAGTGCACTGGAGAAGGGTGAGGCTCCAGAACATCTGCAGTTAATCGAAGACATCATTGTATGGGGGAACACAGCATTGGAGGTATTTGGGAAAGGGGAAAAGATCATCCAGACTCTCCTGGAGGCCAGCTTTGTCATCAAGAAGAACAAAGTCAAGGGACCTGCCCAGGAGATCCAATTCCTGGGGGTAAATTGGACGGCATCAGATTCCCACTGAGGTCGTCAATAAGATCACTGTGATGTCTCCTCCAACCAACAAGAAGAAGACACATGCTTTCCTAGGTGCCATAGGCTTTTGGAGAATGCACATTTCTGAGTACAGCCAGATTGTGAGCCCTCTCTACGTGGTTACCTGCAAGAAGAACGATTTCCACTGGGGCCCAGAACAGCAGCAAGCATTTGCCCAGATCAAACAGGAAATTGCTCATGCGGTAGCCCTTGGCCCAGTCAGGAGAGAACCAGAAGTGAAGAATGTGCTCTTCTCTGCAGCCAGGAACCATGGTCCTGGAGCCTTTGGCAGAAGGTGCCGGGTGAGACTCAGGTCCAACCACTGGGATTCCGGAGCCGAAGTTTCAGAGGGTCTGAAGACAACTACACCCCTGAGAACTATGCAACTGAGAAGGAAATCTTGGCAGCCTATGAAGGAATCCAAGCCACCTCAGAAGGTCATTTGGCACTGAAGCACAACTTCTCCTGGCACCTTGACTACCTTAAAGGAAAGGCTCCCTCTATCCACCATGCCACTGATGCCACATGGAGCAAGTGGGTTGCCCTCCTAACACAGCGCACCCATACTGGAAACCCGAATTGCCCTGGGATCTTAGAAATAATAATGAATTGGCCTGAAGGTTAAAGCTTTGGTCTTACTGATGAATAGGAGCAAGAACAAGTGACATGTGCTGAGGAAGCTCCACCATACAACAAACTGCCAGCAGAAGAAACACACTACACTCTTTTCACTGACTGTTCCTGTTGAATTGTAGGGATGAACCAGAAGGGGAAAGCTGCAGTATGAAGCCCCACACGACAGGTTGCAGAAGCCACTGAGGTAGAGGGTGGATGAAGTCAAAGCCATCCCTAGACATNAGCCAATGTGGGCTGCTGATGAGTGGAAAGACATTGCCACTCGGGTAAAGAAGCTACCTGTGAAAGTCCGTCATGTAGATGCCCATGTCCCCAAGAGTCTAGCTGATGAGGAACACCAAAGCAATGAACGGGTAGATCAGGGTGCAAAGGTAGAGATGTCAAAGATAGATTTTGATTGGCAGCACAAGGGGGAGTCGTTCCTAGCTCCATGGGCCCATGATGCCTCAAGTCATCAAGGCAGAGATGCCACTTAAAAGTGGGCATGAGACTGATGGACAGTATCTCCCAAGTGATCCATGACTGTGAGACATGCGCTGCGATCAAACAGGCCAAGCGAGTGAAGCCCCTGTGGTATGGGGGGCGGTGGTCCAAATACAAGTATGGGGAGGCCTGGCAGGTTGATTACATCACATTGCCTCAAACCCGCCAAGGCAAGCGCTACATGCTCACACTGGTAGAAGCCGCCATGGGATGGCTAGAGATCTACCCTGTGCCTCATGCTGCAGCTCGTAACACCATCCTGTGACGCTGTTTGCCCTGTTGTACTCTCATGCAGAGGGGACGCAGCGTCCTTCCCGCAGACGTCCCTCTTCAGGAACCATCCCCAGCGGGGAATAGGCGCAAGCTGTTCGCGCTGTGCTGGCTCCTCATGAGAGGGAGCACGCTCAGGAGACTCCATGTGCTAGCCGGCATCACCCGGAGGCAAAGAAGCAGGAGGGGCCTCTGGTGTGGGTTCCAACAGGCTTCACTCTATGGAGGGTCCAGGGACCAAAGGCCAGAGCTTGGGATTTGCAGGCGTTTTTATATGGGGGTACCAAGGGAAGAACCAATGGGGTACAGGCAAAGGGGCGGGTACAATGTAGTAACAACCAATGGGGAGAACAGGGAGGCGGGAGTTACAACTGGGAGCCAATCAAAAATCAAAGAACAAAGAACTTTCTAGACCGGGGGAGGCGGTTAGGCAGTTAGGACTAGGGTGCCACCCACTGGATGGCATGTGCCTGATAGGCACTTAACTGCCACAGCTCTGAGGTGGGCTGGGCCACCATAACATCTCCGACATTTTTGTTTATTAAATGTAAAATAGGCGTTTAAAACAACTTAATGCGGGAAAAACATTAAAACTACTATTAACATAAAGAGGGTTTTCACATTTGACCTTACCCACCCTGAGATTCCTCAGCTGGGGGGAATACTACTCTTAGGTGGTAGTAGGTCATCAGTAAAAGAAATTAGAAACATGTAACTAACAGCTCCTTTGTACTCCCCCTCCCAAAACAAAATGTGGGGTAAATTAAGGGTAACACACAAGGAGAAGTATATATAGGAGAGATATGGGTGAGGTTGGTTTTTTTGTTTTGGTTTGGAGTTTTTTTTGGTTTTTTGGTTTTTTGGTTTTTTTGTTTTTTAAGCAGTATCTCACTGGGACTAGAGCTGGCTGTGTTCCCGGCAGGAAAATGATAATCTGAAAAGGGTAAGTCTTAAGGGTAACACATTAGGGAAAGGGA
>VZTN01012057.1:1194-13992 GCA_013400515.1 Erpornis zantholeuca
GGCCGTGTTTGTTTGGTGTGGCTTCTATTTTACTCTTTCTGCAAACTGACTTTAAAAAAACATATCATGATATATTACTGTCATGTTTTTTTTCTCTAACAGTGTAAATAACCCATCAGTTTTTTGAGTGGTTAGAGTTAGTGTTTGCTGAAGTTACAATGCAAAATGAGGCATGAAAGTGTTATTAGCAATCATCAACTTCAATTTATAAATCAGCTGTAACAGAGTAAAAATTAGTGTGTGTACCTAAAACCTGTCATGTAAACTAAATGCATTGAGCAGTTAAATATCTCTTTCTGTACCTAATTGCCATGTTTGCTGTAGCAGGGCTTAGTTATTCAGGAATAATGGCCTATCAGCTGAGCTTGAAAGAGATCTCAGACTGATTTCAGACAACAAACCAGAGACAGAAGTGAGATCTGAAGTCTAAACTGAAGAAAAGCAAGTCAAGTATTATTGGAAATTGTTATTTCAAAATTACTTTTAGAGTAACAGTGACAGTACTAGCAGTACTTTTTTGCAGTATCTGTCATATTTTCCACTTTAGGGAAAACACATTACTTTTTTGATTGATATACCTACCAAGAGAAGAGCAAGAGATTCTGTTACTCCATTGTAGCTGCTCCACCTTATCAAAGGAGCCTCTGTTAAAAGAGCTGAATTGGGATAACTTTGAATGTGGTGCTGTCATGCATATTCAGATTTAAACCACAGATTCATGTCTACACCACAAGTGTTCTTGATAGAAGTGAAGTTCTATCAGTTCCGTATAGCTGTGGATAAAACTTTGCAGGAGAGAAAGATTCAAGTTATTAATTTCATTTTAAGTGCTGCATACTGCAAGAGACAAAAGATCAAATAAGTTTCATGTTCAAATTTAGACCAAACTCAGGATGCATAAAGGATGACTTTATTACAGGAGAAGCCTAAAGATCGTTTAGAAAAGTAATTTAACTATTCTGATATTCAATGGCTTTTCTTCATTACGATTTTGTTGTTGGTAAGAGTTGAAGAGAACTTTTTGTTAGGGAAATAACTCATATTATTCTTAAGCTCCAATGCATTTTTTAAATTCTTTTCTCTAATGCTCTGTAAACCCCTTAGCCATCCTACTATACTGATTTGAAGGAAATCTATTTAAAATGGCATTCTCCAAAAAAAAGAGCCAAGCCAAGCCAGAATGATCTGACAGGGCTTAAAAGCAAAAGTCTAAGACCCAAAAAACGAGGTTTTTCATGTACAATTTTTTCATTTTTCGTATAAATAATGCAGTGCATCTCCAAAGCTACCTCAATATCTTTTTTTTTTTTAATGAAAATCCAAGGATTCTCACTGGTGTAATATACTTGTCCCATGCACTGGACATCATAATAGAAACCATGTGAGTCAAAATAGAGAAGTTCTGCAACCTAGAATAATCTTTCTGAAGCAATGAAGGAATGTCAGAAACAAGAGGAGCTTTGTTGTATCTCATCTCCCTCAGTGACATGCAAGGGGCAAGCCCAGGAATTTTAAAATTAATGGAATCATACAGTCATTGCTATTTTCATTCTTATATTTTCCTCACCATCCGTCTGGTCACCTTCTATCCTAGAGATGCTGTTTCTCTCTTTTTACTCTCCACAGATCTGTTATTTTTTCGCTTTTCAACATCTCTTTCTTCATCTTGAGTGCTCTTTTGTTTTGTTTTCCTGTAGGTTTGTTTTATTCTAGCATTGTCAAATCACTTTTTGAGAGACATCTTTTTCTGCAGATCTCGATAAATGTCTTTAATTGATTAAGAACTTAGAACATTAACATATTTTAACTCTGACTTATTTTGGCAGTACAGATTTAATCATCAGTATCTATATATTTGAAAACTTGTATTAAGAGCTTAGAAGGACAGAGCTTACCCTGTTTTATTTTGAAAACAAAACCAATGCTTCTCCAACATCCTTACTATTTTAGAAGTTAAGAACTGATACTTAGTACAAATACCTGCTTGCCTACATTTCAAAAATTTGTGGTCATCCCTGTCAAGGTTGTGAATGAGTAGATTTGAGGGCACATTGCATTCCTGAGAGCTCAGCCTTTTCCCTGAGGCCTCTGAGCCTCCAGTGAGTGCAGCCTGGCACATGTCTGTGTCAGGCAAGTCAGCCACAGATCTTACTGCTTCATTTGCTGGGACTGGGCATGCAGAGGGTCTGTATTAAAAAAAACCCCATGCATACCCTCAGACAAGAGGACATGAATCTTTAATGAACTGCAAAGCTGAGAAATGGGATCGTAATTCTAGTAGTTGTGGATTTCAGATATGTTTTATCTCATTTACTTGACTAAAAATAATGCTTTTCTGTTGCTCTAGGTAGTGGAAAATGTATTAATTGTTAGAAAAGCTTTTGAGTCTTTATTTTCCTTAAATGCCTTTGTGAGAAAGAATGTTGCCAGAATTAGTGATTGCTGTAAGTGGTTCTGTGTAAGCTTTTACAGAATAAAAATTTTTGGTCAGAGCTTTCTCTAAAGTTAAGACTTTTTTGAATCCTCTGGCCAAAGATTATAAAGAAAGTAAGCAAGAGACTGCTTGAGGGGAAAGCTGCTATGTTAGAAGGAAAAACACTGTGCACATGCAAACCAGGAGAACTTCCAATGCACTGTTTGGAGAAAAGAGATGGGGATAACTAATCTCCAAATATTCATAAAATTATTAAATTTATCAACACTTTTATCTATAGTTTAAAATAAACATTGAAGAAATCATAGTTTTTCTCCTACAGTCAGTGCAATATATATTAGATTGAGAACCTTTTAGGCAAAACATCTTAGTTGTTCATCCTTGTCTTTGCAAAATGGCATCCTAACTGAGAAAGGTTTTAGATGCCAAGACTTTTTTAAAAAGGCAAAAGTGAATCATTTATTTGTGTTCTTGTCCAAAGTAACGGAACACAACGGAGAGAAGAAAAGGAAAACAAAATCTTCTGCCAGTTTCTCTCCTCTTAAATACCACTTTATCTGGATGATGACTGTATTGACTTTGCAAGACTGACTTTATTTACATATACAAAAATTGCTTAAACAGCAAAAATAAATTCCAGCATTTTATAACTTCATATTCCAGAGACGGTAATGTGCATCTCACTGTGAATTGTAAAACTGCCAGTGTATTTTGAATGCTAGTTCAAATTAGTTTGTAGTTATGAAATATGTGCCTATGAGCATGTAAATTTAAAAGAATATATTATTGTAGCCAACATTTAGTGTCACTAGTTTGCTTTAGCAATGTTTGCAATACAAAATGCATGATTTATTAGAAAAGAAAAAAATTCACTCTTGCAATACCGTAGATTAAATTTTTATGAAATTTTCTATAAATGAATCAATTGTTTCATGTAAACTTTAACATATTCTTAGAGATTTCTTTAAGTATTTTAATAGGTAATCTCAGATGAGAATTCAAAAAAATAAAATCAGTATTATCTTTTCAACCCAACAGTCTGTTTTATTTTTTGGCCCTCCCTTAGACATGTAATAGAAACCAAACAAACCACCCTTCAAAGTTACATGGAAAATGCTGACAGTAGTTTTAAAGGGCTGACTCTTAATTTTTGTAAGTTTTGTGCAAACACACTGAAATACAGCCCATATGGTCTCAACCAATTATGTTAGACATGCTGCATAAATTAAGTTGTTTCAAATAACAACTGCTGCAGTTTAGATTCATTTTCTCTGTATGCATGGGATAGATCCTCATGGAAATGATGTTCAGATACATACAAGGTAAGGAAGTGAACCAGGCCAGGACAAAAATGGCCTCTGACCAGTCTCTGGGCCCTTCTGTGATGGAGCGACTACAATGCTCAAAAAGGAAAGACCAACTGATGTAATCTTAATTTCTGTAAGTTTTCAACACATGGCATCATAAACTCCAAACTTGGATTTTAAGGGTGGACTAAGGAAATGCTGAGATGAGTGCAGCCAGAGAGTTGCAGTTAATGGCTCTATGTCCAGATGGAGGCCAGTGATGAGTGGTGTCCCTCAAGGCTGTCTTGAGGCTTGGGCCCTTCAGTATCTTTATCAGTGGCAGAGGCAGTGGGACCAAGTGCACCCTCAGTACATTTGCAGGTGACAGGAAGCTGAGCAGTGCAGGTGACACTACAGAAAAGTGGAATGCCATCCAGGGGCACCTGGAAAAACTTGAGAACTGAGACCATGAGAACTTAAGTATGTTAAAAAAGTCCAAGTGCAAGGTGCTGCACCATGGTAAGAGCAGTGCCAGACATGAGTACAGACCTGGGAAAATAACTTACCAAGAGCAGCGCTGACAAGGACTTGGAGGTTCTCATGGCTGAAAAGCTGAACTTGACCCAGCAGTGTACCCTCCCAGCCCAGAGAGCCAAACATGTCCTGGGCTGCATCCAAAGCAGTGTGGCCAGCAGGGCCAGGGAGGGGATTCTGCCCCTCTGCTCTGCTCTGGTGAGACCCCACCTGCAGGGCTGCATCCAGCTCTGGGATCCCAGCATAGAAAGGACCTGTAGGAGCAAGTGCTGAGAGACCACTGAGATAATGAGCAGGCTGGAGCACCTTTTCTATGAAGAAAGGCTGAGAGACTTGGGATTGTTGAGCCTAGAGAAGAGAAGGCTCCAGGAAGACCATTTTTCAGCCTTCTAATAATTAAAGGGACTTCAAAAAAAGAAGAGCAACTTTTTACAGGGATACATAGTAATAGACAGAATGGTTTTTAAGATTTAAAAAAGGAAAAATACTAGGTACTAGGAAGAAGTTATTTATTCAGATTGGAACAGATTCCTCAGAGAAGTTTTGTACACCCGTTTCCAGGCTTTGTTCATGGCCATGTTTGATGGGGCTCTGACTAGTCTGGTCCTGAGGAAGGTGTCCCTGCCAAAGGCAGAGGGGTTGGAACCAGATGATATTTAAGGTCCCTTCTAACCTAAGACATTCTATGTTTCTATAATTGTTTTTTTAAGAAAATATGTTGCAAAGTTGATGAACACCATTTAATTAAAAAAAGAACACCCTAAATAAAGAGAGAGGAAGACTTGATGCCTTTCCTCTTACTTTAGTTAGAGATTCCCTCTTTCTGCATTTATTGTAGCAGCATATATCTAGAAGGAATTTAGCTGGATTGAATTCAATGTCAAAAATAGAGATAGCTTTGCTAATGAAGTACTGAAGGAGACCATCAACAAAAAAGCATAGATTGATTTGCTATACTAGAAGGCTGCCATTAGGCTATGTAAAAGTAAAAAAAACAGCTAGGTATCAAGTAAAACTGTACTAGTCTCAGAATCGCTGTCCTACAGGATGTCGAGGTCTACATAAAATATTCCTCTGTGGATATCCATATAATAGGCTAAGCTGTAATATGTTTAATGACAAAGTGTCTCTTACTCATAGAAACATAAAGAGGAAAGATGCACATTGTCCATGTCTAATATGGCAATGCACTGGCAATACTGAAATGCTTGCATCCAATTTAGGCAATTTATACTTCCAAAAGAACATGAAGTTTCTGGCTGCTGTCATCTCTGGTGGTATTTACAGCCAGTGTTGCTGAGGATTTCTTTGGGATTTATAGTGCAACATGGTTTTCTTGTGCCTAGTACATTGTTTAATAAGGGGAAATTCAAACATATAAATATGGAATAAAGAGTTCAGATAGAACAAACAAATTAGTCCTAATCTGAGAAGAAATTTAGAATCAATGAATATCAGAACATACTGTATCTCTCCCTCCTGACGCCTGACTATTCAGGAGAAGTAGGTCTTACATGAGTTTTCAGTGGTAGGCATAGCTACTGCACTATATATATGCATATTCCTTCTGATCCCCTTACTTTTCTCCCTCTGGGGAGGAAGGAGTGAGTGGTCAGAAGTGCGGCTTTTTTGAGCTGTGATAATTACTGCATTAAATATGGACTTGGGCAGTGGTTTCTTGGCATTGTTCATCTGTCACACAATCCAAATATGATAAGATGTGAGGCCAAATATGGAAATATGTCAAGTTTATATTTCTATAAAATGAAAAATTTTAATACTATGCACATTCAGTTCAACTGCTACAAGTAAGAGAGGCAAAAAGCCAATACCCATGTTATATAAAATTAGAGGTTTTATCCTGGTACCATAGGATTTATCACGTCCGTGTTGGATTGCCCTAAACCTAGGTTTCTGTGATAAAGTAGGCAGGAAGCTATTGTCCACAGAAGGATAGATAGACAGCTGAGAGAAGCAGTTCTGTCTGTCTTAAAATAGATGTCTGAATCATGGAAACAGACTACCCCAGCAAGTGCCTATCAGAGCTGTCTCTCTAGCAGGAGCCTAGCTGACCAGTTTAAATGAGCAACCAATCCTCTGACAGCTCAAGGCTAGTGAGAAAACTCCTTTCTTAGTGTGCCTTGTTTAACTCTCAGTGAATAATTCATGACAAGTAATGTACTCTCAATGTAACCTTCATTTGTTCTCGTAGAAGCTCTTCAGTAACTTGGAACTTTTTTAAATAGCTTTTTGCCTTTAATTATAGTTTTGAGTTTGATGGTTTTGTGTTAAAAGTCAAACACGTTTTGTACTTCTGAGTGTTCATATAAAATGTTTGGTTTTTTTTTCCTTCACCCCATACAAGCCAGATTAAATCTTTGGAGTTTTCCATACCTCAAAACCAAACAGAATTGAAAGATGACTAGCATATTTTATAGAAATTCAAGTGGATTTTTTGAAACACGAGTGTCATAGAGGTATATTTCCTCTTCAAGAAAGGCTTTCTAATATAATGAATAATTTAGATTTAATTTTAGTTCCTGACATTTTTCTGAGGGACTTAGAAGTATGGATGATGTCATTCTACCAAACAAGAATCTTATCCCTGTCTGACTCATTTAGGTCATGATCCCATACCTGTGGATGCCAAGTTTCCAGTGAAGAACATGGAGAAATCCACTCTACTGTTTTGTAGAGAATAGAACTGTTTCTACTGTTACACTTACGTAGTTACCTCACCTACAATTTGCTTTCACAATGACTTTTTGATAGTGAAAGTTGATTGTTTCCAAACAGAAAATATGTCACAGAAACATGTGTTTTAGAACATGCATAGTTGGGGTAGGCACCTTTTTTGTTAATGTTCCATTTTTGTTCTAGACAAGACAAAATTGGAAAACAGAAAAAGAGGTTTAATATATAAGATGAGCTAACATACTTAAAATTTAAGTGTGAATTTTCACGCTGGGCATACAAGTTTTGTTTGCTTGAAATGGCGGTCTATTTTGTACTCACTAAATACATTAATAATCTTAGAATGGTGGTATTCCTAAGAGTCTTCCAACTTTCTCATGTTAATCTCATAATATCCCATTCTTCTGAACAAGATGCTGATGAAAGAGGGTATATCTTACAAAATATGATGGTTCTGATAGTAAGTCTGACACTCGAGAGTAAGTTAATAGGGCCCAAGACCAGCCCTAATTATGTAATCCTTATTAAAAGAATACAATCCTCTCTTGCCTTTCCTAGCAGCCATTGCTTCATTTGAAACAAAAAAAGAGAAAGAATGTTAGTCTACTTTTTTTTTTTATCCTAAAAATAGTGGCATATCACTCTTGGAAATGATAGCTACTGCTTAACTCCCTACTGAGTTAAGTATGAGCCACCAATGTTTATTTTTTAAGCAACTATTTAGCTAAGAAACTGTAGTCCAAGTTTTTGTGGAGCAAATAGTTCAAAACCAGAAGATCTGATGGAAACATTGATAGATTTTTCCTTTAACCTTGTAATTAGGGCTGTATTATTGCAGAAAGCCCATTTAGATCTGACAAAAAGACTATGTTTTTATAATGCAACCCATATTTTTATATGTGTTCATATATATAGAAAGATACACTCATGGTTCAATCTGGGGGGCATTTTTATGTTTTCTTTAAAATAAAAACAGCCTGGCACACTAGGCAGCCTTAGCTCAGCTGAAGTCCAAAGTCTTCCAGTAGGGTAGTATTTAACTTTAGGCTATTCGCTGTTATGTAGTGTTAATCCAATATCAGCAGACATCATTTATTCCAACCTTAATGACAGATGTAACCATAGACCACAGCCATAGCTGATAGCACTGTTTGCCTAGAATACGTTTCTCAGAAAAAAAGTATTCTCCTACTCCTAAAAATTAGCTCTTTTTATTTTCTTTTTGAATCTCTAGCAAGGTTCTATTTTGATCTCTGCGACTGAATCTTCATGGACCAGGAATGGTCAGTTAGTACAGAGGTTGCTAACTTCTAATTGCATAACTGATTAAATCAAATTAAAAGTAGGCAGGACTTATAAGGCAGAAGGACACGTTTTCAGCCTGACACATATCAAGAACCTCACTTTGCTTTGTAAGGGAGTGAGGCACTGTGAAGCCTCTGTGACACAGACCTCCTTTGCTGCTCATGGTATAGCTCAGGCAGCAGCACCCGGCAGCTCCAAAGGAAACCGAGATCGAGCATCTTCAGACAAGGCATCATATTAAAATTGAGTATTCCCACAGAAGACCCTGCTTGCCATGCTGCCTATGAGGAGTTTTGCACGTTTGATTCTGTGTAAAGCCTTTGTAGAGCACATAGCAACTTTGTTTACACTGCACGCACTGAGCTAATAAACCATATTTATTTTTAAGTTGGGCAGCTCAGTCCAGGCAGCTAGATGTAAGTGGATATAGAAAGGAAACAGAAGCAACATACATCACATTTCTTCTGTGCCCTTTGGTTTGCCTTTTTGCATTCTTAAGAACTCTATGTTCTAGTCATGATTACATTTTGTGGTTCTTTCACTTACACAATTATGGGTAACTTTTTTCTCTTTGATGAAGGAACTCCAGTCAAATGGGAAAATGCTGTTAGCTAGAAATTAATAACAAAGTTTAATTCCCTGGAATTCTAACCCTACAAAAAAAATTTTTAAAATAATTTGCTATGTTAAGCAGTGGCAAAATCATCAGGTGGGTCAAAAATTTGATTCTCCAATTCTCTGACTTAATACTTGTTTTTGAAAGATATGTCTCCTGAACCTAGACCTGCATTACTAGTTCTCAGACCCACTCATGCAGGTAATATAAGAACATCTTGTTAATCTTCTCTGTCCTTCAGCTTGTGCAGTACAGGACAATAAGAGGATAATCCAGTTCTGTGGATGAACTAGAATGAACTGTGCAACTCAAGAGTTTCATGAAACTAATTGATATGGAGCTTAATTTGTGAAAAATTTTATCCTACGGTGGAATATGTACTTCTACAGATTTGAAAGGTTGGGTTCAAGTTTAAATGCATATTCTTTATTGATTGAAAACCATATTTCATATAAATGTGTAAACTGGAAAGTATATATGAAGAAAGGAAAGATACAAACTGTGAGGAAGACCAGATGCTGCAGTAAGTAAACAGTATCAGGGATAGTCCTAAGTGAATGAGCCAAGCTCCACATTTTTAAAGCTATTTTAATTATCCTACTTGAAAAAAAAAGGTAAAACTAAGATTGCATGCCAAAAGGCAGCAGATTGTTTTATAGGTTTCATTTGGTAATGTGTATTCCAAACACCACACTTAAGAACGTGGTCATTATGTCTGAGGGCTTGAGATTGTGAATCCATTTCTTCAGCTTGCATAGAGCAACAGCAATGTGGCACATATTGCATGGTTTTTTTCATCAGTTTGATATCCAAGTGCTTTTCAAGCAGCGTTGTGTGGGTTATCCCTGTTTTACAAACTAGGAAGATAAACTCAGAATGCTTAAGTAAGTTTTCCATAACCTCAAGAAAGAGATGTTGCCAAGCATGGAACAGAACAGTCAGTCCTCTACCTCATTCCCTAGGCCATGCTTTTTGCAATTAATTTTAATATTGAATTCTGTGCACTGTAGCACTGATTTAATTCAATTAGTTACTAATTTGAAGATAAGTAACTCAGATGCAAGCATGCTCAAACTGGGCTGAATCCAGCACACTTTGTATTACTGGTATTTTAATTCTTTCTGTATCTTTTCTTCTTTAGATGGTTTAACTATACAGCTAAAACCTCAGTTGAGGATACATAAAGATAAAAATATTGTTGCTTTTCTTGCTGCTTTTATTATTAGTGTAGTTAGTAGTATTGAATATCTCCATCTTTTAGTATTTTCATTAATTTTAAATATTTTCTTCATTATTTTTATTATACATTCAACACTTCCCTTAAATGTGGTGGCATCCCAACAAGATTTCTATTCTGAAGCCCTTTTCCTGTCACCCTAAAAAATAAAATTATTCCAAAAAGGAAAAAAGAAAAGGTGGTGTTTCTTTTTTCCTTTTTGGTTACAGAATTACATGCACAAATCAGCTAATTAAACAATGGCCATTTATCTATTTATTATCATAATTTTCCTTAATTTTTTTTCTCTTAATTTCTGAAATTATGAGAAATGGAAAGATTTTATTATTTGACCCCATACCAGATACAAAAATAAATACTACATCATCATCTATGAGCACAGTAGACTAGTATGCTCCTATCTTTACGTAAAACTTAGACAAATCTGCATTTGAGGTTAATTGTAGTGAAACAGATTTTATGTATGAATCAGAAGTTATTTTTAACTGCTGAAGTTGTTCTAATGGGTTCTCTAGAAACCTCTCTAGAAAGAGGTTGGCCTTTGTCATAATGAATATTCAGAGGTTCCTTTGTTTCACCTTCGACGAAGTCAGCTGATCAATTTCAGATAAAACTAGCAATCCCTGGAGGACTGTGAGCTCTCCTTCCTACTGATAAAACTTCCTTTTTTTGTGAGAAGCCTGTGATTCCAAGGTTTCTACCTAAAGACAGGCTCTGATTCAGCCACTTGAAGTATGGTTGCTTAATATATATTTCATAATAGTTGAAGTTAATAGGCACTTGGAGAACAGGAGTTTATTTCTAAGGAGCTGAGGATGGAGACTAACAAAGAAAGCATGTTCACAGTGAGTGTTAGTATTTAGTTAATGAGATGGAGAACTCATTTTTCTGAATTAGTTTTGAAAAACACTGACTCAAATATTTAAGTACCTGCAACTAGAGTGTATTTAAATTGCAGGGTAGTGTTCAGTACCCTGCAACATAGAAATATGTTAGTATTTCTAGTTATATTTCTAGCAACTACAAATAAGAGGCAGGATCTTGTCTGATACACAACTGAGAACAGACTATCCTGGGATATTTACTTTGTGGCACAGCAGAAATAGTCTTTGAATATTCCGTTTCAGTATGGTATTGCAAAAAACTTAGTCAAAAGCTTTTTTTTCCTTCATTTAGTGTTCCTACATAAAATTGGAACAATGCTCATATTTATAAATAATAAATAATCCAGCAAACTTTAAAAAAAAACCCAGCTTTAAAATGGCCAGGTATTCTGTAACAGTCCAGGACCTCTATTTTATCTGATTTTCTTTTTTCATGACCTATTCCATCTGTTAAAGGAATAAAAAAGTTTCACAACATGGTGCTTGATTTATGTGCACTTCTATAGACGTGTGACCTGCACAGTGACAGACTCAACTGTTACTAAAGGTCCCATGACTGTATGACCCTTCAAGCTAAATTTACCACAGATGCCTTTTACACTCATTGAAGTTAACTTTTTTGATTGCATAGGACTCTTACTAAAGGTCCTTTGCAAGTCACTAAGATATATTTGAGAGATAAGTGCCAGAAAACATGAAGAACGGAACACAGAGCAAGAAATGTTATTAACATTCCTTCTGCTGTTGAGGACCACTTTATATGCAGATCACTGGCAAAAGCCTCCAGGGCAGTTAGGATCTTTCCTGGTGATATACCGTGTAGTTGGTAATGCATTTTATTGTACTGTTATAAAATAAAGCACAAAGGTTGTAGAGAGCCTTACGCACATTCCAGTTTGATAATTTTCTTGATCTTTTTCATGCATAATCGATTTATCATATCTTCCTTCTATTTGCCAAGTCTATATAAATTTTATAAATGCAATCTTCAGTGCTTGTTCTCATTATTAACCTAGATGCACAAGCATCAAAAGTAATGTACTGCAACACTTGTAGAGACTGCAAAGGAATGGCTATTAAGCATGTAAACACTGGTTCAGCAATAAATTTCTTCTTTCAGTTTAAAACCAATTCTAGCACAGTTCTGAGCATTTTCAAAAATTTATAAATTAAACAATATAGTCCCTAATTTTTTCTCTCCATTTTTTCCTCTTTTAATGATGAAATTGCCACACATATTATCATAGGAATTAACTCCCAAAACTTTTATGATTTTTTTTTGGCTAGAAATTATAAATGCAATTTTTTGGATAATGCATAAACTATTGTAATTATTCTAACAGGAAAAGGTATCTTCAGTAGAGCAGAAAGGACGTCATGGTCTTCATGACATAAGTTCATGAAAGGACACAGTTCTTCAGCTAAGGTATTTTGTCCTTCAGTGATTAATAACAATCACTATCTGTATGTGTGTTTGACTTGAACAGTCAACAAGGAATTTCATTTTTACTTAACTTTCCCACAGTGTTTTGAATGTCTTTCAGACATGGAATACTTTCTAGTTTGAAGTTAGACAATAGTATTTACTCAAAGTTTCTGAGCAAGTGTTAGGAGAAAGAGAAAGGGAAGAATTGCATTTCTGCATAAGGGTTTTACTTGATTTGGAATAAAAAACCCTTTGTTCCTTTCTTTACTCCACAGAGACTAATTTATCTAGCAGAAATGTTATTGTAACTTACATTCATCCTTTCCTTTCATCTATTATCCATAAATATTGTTTCCTTTATTTTTTTCTTTTTTTCCTTTTT
>VZTN01012057.1:14013-25635 GCA_013400515.1 Erpornis zantholeuca
TTTTTTTTTTTTTTTTTTTTTTTTTTTTTAATGTTATTGACCTTTAAACCTGTTGTTATCAAACTGCAAGAAAGAGATAGGGAGTCTTTTCAGCTGCCTTCATTCTCATGTGACCTGAAGGGAGAATAGGTTCAAAATAGACTAGTTCCTCCCAGGGCAATACAAGACAGAAGAGAAAAGCACTGTCATTTCCTAACAGCACAGTGCTAGAGTAAACTCAGCATGAAAAAGGAAGGAGTTGCAGCATGTTAGAATTCTTCCTCCACCGCCTGGATTTTTACACGAGACGTATTTGGAGTGTGTTGAAAAGAAGAGGATTTTTAAAAATAGTTTGAAATGGAGTACTTTCAGAATAAGCTTTTTAAGGACATCTGACGTCTGACTGCTAGTAATACTGAAGGAATTTTTCGAAATGAGCATTGTTATGAAGCCAAGATCCCGATCTACCAGCTCCTTAAGGACTGCCGACGCAATGTGGTAATGTGGTTCATTTGTTTCTTTCAGGCTCTCCTTCCTATTATGACACAGAGATATGTCCCAAGAAAGTCACAGGCTTTAATTTTAACTTTATAGATTTTGCATGATTATTGAAGATATTCAGCTGTTGAGTTTCACCATTATTAGTAAGAAACAAAATTATGTTGCTTTTTATTATAAAATACAGTGTATATAATTTTTTAAAAAGAGAACCCTTTACATACTTTTTGTGACACATTATATAGATTTTTCCCATTCAGCAGTCAAGTTCAATCCTTACATTTGGAATCCTTACATTCTAAAAATCTTCAGTAGACTTATTTCAGTAAGAGAAATCATAATAAAAAGCTTGCATTTCTGGAGGCTGGAGAGTAAAATGAAGTTATAGTTTGTGTGAGCTATTTTTGGATGCTTACATGAAGTTTTGCTGCATAAATAGACTGACTGGTAGAGATGTGTCCTGGGAAGCAGCAGACTTTGTAGCAGCATGTGTGAGACTGTGCTGTGTTATGCTTCATGTGTTTCCCCTCCTTTCTGAGGCTTAGAGGAGTAGAAGTAGCCTGTGAGACTGATCTGTCTGTATGATTTTCTTGCAGATTTTTTCAGTTAGCAATCAGCAGAGTTTTGTCTTTTGAATTTTTTTTTCTTGTGAGAACTTTACACTGCTTTTTAAAGCTTGATAGGCACTGACAGGGCAGCTTTGTATTAAGTATGCGAAATAAATTCCCTTTACTCTCTTAATGTGCCCCACATATTTTTCTTCTCTCTGTGTCTTTTATAAAACCACCACCATTTTAATAAACACATAATAGACTAATTGTTGAGAGCTAAATTTTACAGGTATAAAATGATACAGCTTTTTTTTAAGATACAGCTTTTTGATATATAAATGGCTGGTGTGCTACTGGGGAATAGACTAGTAACTAAATACAGTCCTTTGTGAGGAAATACATCCAGTTAATTGAACATTAGCCTAATGAAAACTTTATGTTTCAAATAGTTTTGGCTCTGAGTTAAAGCCATGTCAATATTACTGTTAAAGCAGGTAGTAATTTCTTCCAGTTATCTTTTACTGAAACCATTTTGTAGTAAAAGAAAATTAAACAAGTACACTACTCAAGATAAAGAGCAGTCCTAGTTGTTCTCAGAAACTGCTAAGGCAGAGTTTTGCTGAAATAAATGCAGTAAGTAGTGTCTCTATCTCTTTATTAAATTACAATACCACATTGGTTAACTAAATATTGCTAAAGTGCTACCTTTTGCAGGGTGTCTCCAAGGAAGTGAGCTAAAACATACATACCTTAGCTATTACGTACAACTGTGCAAATAAATCAGTACCTCTGATTAATTCTGCCTATTTTTTGTTGTTGTTGTTGTTGTTGTTGTTGTTGTTGACAGCCTCCATTAATTCTTGCAGAAAAAAATAGTTTTAAAAAAATTGTGGTAACTGATAGTTGCAGTCTAATCTAAACACCAAATATTCTGTCTAAAATACCTGCCTTTTGTTGCTGTTGCCTTGGTTATAATGCTAATCTGATATCTGAGAATACCTGTTCTGCGGGTTGTAAACTGGAAGTCCTCTGCTACCCTGCTGTTTGGGAACACTACCTGAGCTCAGAGCTAGCTCTCAGGGAGATACTTGGAGAAGGTACATGCTGTTCTCTGATGATGTGGAGCAAAGGCAGGCCCAAACAGAGGGAAAACGGAGTGCAGAGATCAGAGAGAGAGGGAGGGAATTCCTGGCTGCCCACACTGACACCTCCAGGGAGGTGTCAGCTGAGGCCAGCCCACCCTGCCCACATCGCCCAACCAGCAGCCTTCAAGTGGGCCTGAGCAGGACCAGTTTCCAAACCATCTGCTTGATTTCATTCTGTGTGCCTTATTGCCTGAATCTGTGGGTTTGTACCTTGTTCTCTGGAAGAGAACAGCAACACTATAGTCTTGCCACAATATGGATGTTTAGGGACAAATTAAATCAGGATTAAATCAGAAGCACTGGTAGGTGTTCAGGCCAGGAGACAGGAAGAGCTACACCACATAATTCTCCTTTCTGAATCTGTTAACATAGTGATTCCACTCTTATGTAAGAGGAGCAGGAGTGCCTGGGATGAAGGAGAAGTTGGCTCTCAAGAACACAGAGACTTGAGTGACTGGACTGTTTTAGAGCATGGATGTAAGAGATGACCTCTCTTACAAGAGTTTGAAATAAAAGGTTCCTAGGATTTCCTCTACCACTTCCCATGTGAACAAAATTTCCTTGAAAATGAGAAACCAGACTCCAAACACAGAGCAGTGAGAGGACAGAAAAGATGTAAAGACAAGACAGAGAAACCTCTGCTCTTGGTGCCTTGAAATCACACTCACTCTCTGTCCAAAAGACACAGTACATTCAGTGTAAAAGCATGTGTGTGGTAAAAGAATGTTATTCTTTTCAGTATCAAATTACAAAGCATTCAAGTGGTATCTCCACTGGTGATGTGCTGTGATGGGTACCCCAAGTGACTTTGAGCAGATTCAAGTGAGCCCAGGCTGTGCTGATACCCTTTTAAAGCTACTTGGGTCAGGGATGGCTGATGTTTAGCTTGATGGTAGGGTCTGTACAGCAAACCTTCTCTCTCCCATGCACCTTGGAAAATTTATCCTGGTGTTAAGGTGAGAGAAGTAAAAGCAGATGGTTGGTATTTATACAAAACAAGAAAGTGACGTATAAGGGTTATTACCTGTTACGTTAATGCTCCTCAATTCTACCACTCACTGCCACTCATTCCTCAATTCAGGGTGTGATTGTGAAGTATGATTTTATATCACAAATCTTCTGGAGAATATTCTAGAAGGGATAAATGATTGTGCAGTTTTTTCAGCTAAGACAATTGATGCGTCTTTCTATTCCAGGGAAGAAACAATAAGGAAGTAAGGAAAGCACATTGGCTGAGGAAAGGAGTACAAGCATTTAAATGAGAATATTTTCTTGACTGTTTGCTATTTAACACTAAAGTAGTAGTGTTTCACAGAAAATGTCATATTTCTGTTGATGTTTTCCTTTTGTAATGACAGAAAAGTTTGAACTTGGAAAAAAAAAGCTATTTGGATTAACTGAATTAAAATTTTAGAAGTTTAAATGATGAACTGGTGGCAAGTCAAGCAAGCAGCCTGGGTTGTTGGGCAGAAGCTACTGGCTGGAAGTGGTGCAGCTGATTAGATTTTAGAATTGTCTTTGTTTTTCATGATACATGTAATTAGCCAGAAGAGCTATAAGCCTCAGGAGTGTTGTCAGCTTTTTGACACAATCCTTTCTGCATGATGCGACTAGAGATAGTTACCTGTTTGCTTTGTGAGTCGGAATCACCAGGTTCTATTTATTTTTTGTAATGTAGGCCTGTTTGGGCTTTTCTGGGTTTTGGAACTTTGGTATTTGATTGATCTGAAAAGGGCACGGCCTGTCTAGTGACCCAGAGAGCAGAAGTCTTCAATGATTCAGTCTGTGGTGTTATGTAGAACAATGCATCTGTTCTTACTTAGCTCTAGACGTGAGTGGTATTGCTTGTCTGCAATATGATGAAGTTCAGTATATTAGAAATTATTGAAGAATGTTATCAAATATGGATTTGACATACTCGACATATGTCTATGGCATATTTATAGATAAGTGGGACAAAACTGATCTCTTGTAGGACTTTCTGTGACCCCTAATATGTGGATCACAAGAGGGTTGCTAAATAAAAGTTGTATTGAATGGAGACAATAAAATACTTGTGTCTTGACATCAGTGAATGGCATTGTTTCTGGGGCAGAAGAGCTAGAACAAAAGAATGAGCTGACATTCAGCTGGGCTGACCTCAGGTAGCTGCACTGCTTTCCTGACTTAAAAGTACCATGAAGTGGAACTCTGCAATAAGTACCACCCAGACTTTTGGTAGCCCTGTCTGACAGGAGGAAGCTGTGGCCACCTCACACTGCTGAGGGACTGGCCATCCCAAAGCCGTTCAGTTCCTTGGTTAATGCCTTGGTGCTAGCAAGCCTATTGCCAGTATAGGTATATTCAATAAATAACACTGAATGAGTTACAACTTATAGGTTATTATTATCAGGCCTATATTTATAGTTAGCTGATGACTTCCAGACCGGGAATCCCAGTGCTGGTGACATCTACACCAAAACCAGATATTCCTTGAAGAAATCTTTGTCTACAGGGCAGAGAATGTAAACACAGGTAAATGTAACTGTGGACAGTATTAACAACAGTCATATCACTTGGCTGCTAAAGGGTTAAGGTTTTTTATTTCTGTGTTGGGTAAATCTCTTTTTCTCTCCAGTATTATGATTGCGTGAGGCATTGTTGGTGATACTACTTGTCCCTTGTTGCCATATCTTATGAAACTACTCTTAAACAAAAGAGGGTTAGGAGCTCGCATAATATCCAATTGCACTTTTAGTAGTTGAAGGTATTGAATAGATTGCACAGGGAAAGTTCAGTGCAAGCTGCACTCCATTCAATAGACAGGGATTGTAGTACCAAGTACCATATGTAAAATTGTTGGGATTTCTGAGTGTTGAGGAAAGCCCAAAAGCTACAGATGAGTTTTCCTACATGAAGTCTGACTTTGATTGAATTAATGGGTGACATCATTAAGAAAAATAGGCTTTTGTAAGCAGTATGAGCCTCAAATCATGACAACCATAGAAATTCAAGGTGGAATATATGCTTTTATTGATTGTTCAGTGCTAATGGGAAAGTCTGCAGAGTCAGCATGATGCTGTTTTCCATAGTGTGATATGTTAAACAGTGTTATTTTTAAAAAATGGAAGGGGAAAAAAAATGCAGTTTTTTTCAATGAAGAAGTGGTGGGTTTTGAAAGAATCAAGTAGTCTATTTTCTAAAATAATAAAACATGTCCTAATGGGCCTGGCCAATATTCTTCCTAACCTGGTATCCTGTCATCACCTGCAGCAACAGAAATACCTGACTCCCTGTCCAGTTTCTGCAGTCCATTCCCATCAAGTTGTCCAGCATTTACTGGTGTTGTATTAGGGATGTTACAGGGTTCACCCTGGCCTTCTGCTTTTCAGGTCATCTATGTACCTGTTTGCCTATAGATTGCCTAATTTCTTCTCTGATTTTGCTGCTAAACTGTCTTCCCCTACAGCCTTCTGACAACTTTTCTGCTTATATGGGAAAGCCACTTTCTTTACTTTACTTTAATATTAGTTCTGTCATTATAGCATTTCATGAAAGAGTCTGCATTCCCTTATCCAACAGCTCCATGATTCTGTAAGCTTATTTATAACCTCCTCAGCCTTTTCCTGTAGAAATTGAAAAGTTGTAGCTTTCTTATATTTTTCTAAACAGACTACTGTCCCATCTCTTGATCATTTTAGTTCCCATTCATTGTATTTCCTCAAAGACCACTGGGTCCTTGAAATAGAGACCAGAAGGCAAGGATTACCCAAGATGTGAACACACCAAAGTTCTCACACAGTGGTAAATTTATGCCTGCTTTTTTTCTTAGCACCTTTGTTGATGATGTCCAGTCTGTTTTGTACCTTTTTTGACTGCCATTCAAGATGAGCTGGTGATTTCAAATAATTTTTACTGCTTTTTCTAACCATTTCTTTTGGCACGTTCCCATCTCTGTATTTTTGTAGAGCAGAAGTATTAGACTTGCCAAAATAAAATCCCATTACTTTAATGTGATAAGAACTGCTGTCTTGAAATAACAAATGTGGGGATTTTTTAAACAAATCATGCCAAACAAAACAAATTGCAAAGTTTGATTCCAGAAAAGAAAGGGACTACCTCAGAGATACTTTCTTTCAAGCCACATCCAGATAAACACATGTGACACTCTTTCTACACCACATGCGGGCACACAATGTAGTTCTCTGCAACTCACTGGAGTGTATTTACAGTCCACTTTCAGTTTTCCTGAAAATATAATCTTGTCTTTACAGCAAAGTTCTCATACTGTCTCCCTGAGCACATCTGTATGTTATCAGCTTGTGGACAAAGCTCTGTTCAAATCTAATGACCATGAGGCCCAGAGAAGATGTGGCACTTGAGTGTCTATCCCTAGTGTAAAAAAGGGAGAGGACAGCAAGCTTCATGGGGAGTTCACTTGACACTCAACCTGAGTGACCAAAAACCTGTTTACAGCTGGTTCAAGTGAGAATAGAAGGTAGCCCCAACCTGGATCAATTTTGAGATACCACGATGGAAGTCTTCTTCCTTTTCTACCCTTCCATTACACCGTGTCTGAAATAGTTTGCGTTTAGTTCCACAATGAGGAGTTATCCTACTTTCTTGTATTCTGAGAAGCACAATTACAGTGTAAGACAAAACAGGTGGGATTCAGCTCATCTAGACAGATTTTTATCATACCTGATCTAGTAACCTCATGCTCTTGGTGGAGAGAAATACTTGCTGTCAGGGTGTGACATGTCTGTGACATATTTTATACATCTGCCTCAGAAAGATAGGTACTCTTGATGTCACTGATTTTATCAACCTAAGCTCCACTCAGCATAAGTAATGCATACATATGAGATCTAACTTGTATCTGGACACCTGCAGCGTGCATATATAGCCAGATTAATTCTTTCTGATGCACGTAATTTAGCTTATGCTGAATAGTGCTTTATATTTAGTAGTTTTGCTATTATCCTATATTATAGGCAAATATTCACATAAAATAAGGGAAGTCCAGTATAGAATAGAGAGTATTGGAATAGAGTAGCAAGAAAAAACCAACTACTTAGGCTAAATATTATATTGAAAGAACCTTGCAGTCAAAGCGAGGTCAATTCACAGCCATGAAATAACTAAACAGTCATCATTCCAATGATAGCACAAATGACTCAATCTCATTACTGTGATTCCCATCAGATTTCAGCTATGGTGGTTTCTAATTCAGACTAATATGCACTAGAGAGTGTTTCTTAAGTCACATTACAAAAACAGAAGTAGATTTCTGCACTGCCTTATTCGGTACCATTGCAGTTACTGTAAAGATGGGGTCATTCATTACTTAAATATGTGCATAGTAAGATATTATATGACCTTTTAAATATTTTTTCTTTAACCAAAAATCGTGAAAGCTTTCCAGACCTATAATGTATAAAAAGACAGAACAGTTTCAGAAGCTAAATGACAGAAACAGATTTGTTCATTTGACCTCATTGTTGAGAATTTGAGAAGCACAGTGTCGTGGTTTAAGCTGGCTAGGCACCAAGCCCCATGAAATCTGTTATTTTGCATAAGAGGAAATAAAGAATACTGAGGAAAACTATAAAACTGCATGGCAAAACAGGTTCAGACTTAAACAGTTGCAGTATAAAGAAAAGTTTATTGCTAACAGAGTTGAAGATAAAAAGAAAGAATAAGAAATTAAAGATAAATTCTCCTCTCTTCCACCACCCCTCTCCTTTTACCCAATTTGCACAAAGGATAACAAAACATGGGATTTGGTCAGTGTTGCAGATCTTAAAAAATCTTTCTTATGCTTAAGGAAAAAAGGGTTTCTTCTGCTTCATCTTGGAATCCTTCACAACTCAGCAATCAGCCTGGTTAACACAATTTGCTGAAGTGAAAAAAAATATCTCTCCCGTGAAAATCTCACCATTTCTTCACACTGCCAGTCATGGGTCATCACATGGGGTTATTAGTCATTTTAAAGATTAATTATTCTGACCTGAAAACAAAGTCTCTCTTCTTCAAAAAATCTCTAAAAGCGTTTTACTGCTTCTGTATAGTCTGGCATAGGCACTTCTCATATCTTCATCAGCCATGCATGAATTCCCTATCCCTATCCTATGCATGTCTTTAAATGGATTAAAGAGGAATAAACAATATGCGATATTACAGGTTTTACCACTGCCTGCAAGAAGCATTTTTAAGCTTCATGTTGGGCCCGTCTCCACCCTCCTTTCCCACTGCCATCTTTAGCTTCATTCCATGTGACCTACTTTCTCTCTGACCTTGGAGCTGCAATGTTGAAGAGTTGATTTTCTTCAGGCTTTACGTTGGAGAAAGCCTCTCTCCCTTTATGCTGTTGGCTGCATGGTGTCTTCTTCAGTTTGAAATAAGCTGTGTTGGCTGCAGAGAGCTCTGCCAGCTCTCATCGAGTCTGCATGGGGATCGTGGTGGCTCCAGATGAAATCTCGACCATGGGATCATGTGGAGGGGGGAAAACCCACCTGTTCCCAGAATCACTGCCTGCTCTTGGCTGCGCAGCAGCTCATAGCTGGTTTTCAGCTGCCTACGGCTCCAGGACAGTTCCCTGCAGTGTCCCAGGCCTGCGCTGCTGCGCCGGGGGAAAGGGAGGCCCGGGCCCGCTCTGGGAGATGGAGCCTATGGCCCAGTCCTCACCTCCTTCCTCTGGACAAACACGAGCAAAAAGGGGAGTTTCTGTGCTTCCACACAGTTTAAATATGCAAAATCACAGAAGTGTCATTAGCCCAAAAGCCCATCCGCCAACTTCAACCCACTACACACAGAGAGGAACTCATGACTGAAATTTGTTGCTTCTCTGTCTCATTTGGTAGTTTTATAACAGTGTTTGATGGTACCTTTATAAATATGCTCAAATACTAATACACTAAAATCCCACACACTAATTCAAAAATAGTTTTCTCTACAGTTATTTGAGAAATACTTTTCCCCTTCTATGAAAGTGTTAAGCATTAAAGAAAGAAGAAAGAAGATTCTTTCAGAAACATTAATAAAAGTCTTTTGCTTTGTCAGACATCTCAAAATAAATCCATTACAGATTAATTGAAATAATTTTATTTTTGCAGTTTCATTGTGCTTTATTTCCGTTCAGTAATTTAAAATCATTATTCAAATAAACTATTTGAATAAAAATTCAGCTTAGACTAGAAAAAAAAGGATTTATTTTTATGAAAAAACCTTTCAGGAACTCTGAAATTTATCCTTAAATTTCTTTTAATAATTGTAAATGTTTTGTGTGTTTTTGAAAAGTTTCAGTTTTGGGGTAATTTTATTGGTTAGGTTTTTAAGAACTAAATTTTGAAGAATTTACCATATGCAATGGTTATATATATACACCATTTTATATATATATACACCCTACTAACAAATTTTTCTATAGTGTGTATCCACAACATGTTTCAAAAAAATGACACAAATGCTACATTCCTACAGCACAAGACAACGCATGGCAAAGAGTGTCCTGCTGGTGCTTGCGGTACTGTCCTGGGAGCTGGCGGGATGATGCTGTAATGAGGCCAGTTAACCCTCTGACACCGTGACAGGCTGCTTTTGGAACCCCAGTGACTAATTCCACGTGGTGCTGTACTACGTCTCATAGATGCTGCCAGCATCCACCCACACACACATCATGGCAGATTACAGCAAGCACGTTTAGGAAATTCTTTCCAAGAGATATATATTGGGAAATAAACAGCCAGTCACTACAAAAGCTCCTTGGTTGCTGCTGCCCTGAAGTGTCCCCTACACAAGATCAGTTATATAAGATCATCTCCTTCTCAGAGCTTTATATTCATAACCATCTTTATTGTCTCAGAAATTCCCACAATCAGTAATTTTAAGCTTGCGAGCCGTGCTTTCATGTGATATGTGGTCTTACCTTGATTTAACCAACATCTATTTTTCTCTTGCCCTGCCCTATACATATGCCTATTATTGGGTTCAGACACTGTAACTAGTTTCTTTTACTTCCTCCCATTTTCACTTTTTCTGTCCTTATTCGAGTTTAAATCTTCCTTTCCAACTGAGTCAGATACAGCTTCATCATTTGAATGCCATTAAAATTTACCTTTGCAAGACAGCAACAAAACAGTTCTTTTAACAGTTATTTTACCTTCGCTTAATGACAAAAAGATTTGGTTTCAATTTTTGTCGTCAAAACTTTCAGATATAAATTATGTATTTTTATGCCTAAAACTGAGCAATTGTGTTACTGCAGCTTTCATCCTTCCTTGTTCAACACTTCCTACAGTTTGACACCTTATTGCTATATCGTGAATACAGATATGTTCTAATCAGTTTAATCCTTTTAGTGTATTTGTACTTTAGATATGTGATGGCCATAAAGTTAGTCAAAAGTCCTTTTGTGGAAATGTGCATATCTCCTTAAAATATATAATCTATATTATACACTATAACATACAATTTCCTTTCTTGTGTCTATGTATTTTCCAAGTGTGTCCAGTGAACTAAACATTTTATTTACTTCTCACAAGTTATATATCTTCATATTTGGTGTGAGAAGCCACAATGTGATAAAGCCTGCATTCCTTATGTTCTATAAGACCAGGTGAAGTGCATCACATTTCCATAAGTGAACCACTTGGCCTTACTAGTATTTATTCTTGCTGCTTTCACTGCATGCCACCCTAAGGGGTGTCTGAATTAGACTGTATGCATAAATTTATTTTTTTTTCTTTTCTCCATTCTAACTTTTGTTTCAGTCAAGTATTTTTCTTTCATAAAAATATATTTTCTATCGTTTTCCCCCTTGGTATAGCTTGAGTAATTTTTATACACCCTCGTCAAATAGTCACATGACATTCTCAGCTCTCACATTTAAAAATTAAAGACTTAATGATTACAGAAAAGATTGTAAATTTCACAAATTAAAAGGTGAGGAAAAGATCCACTGTTTTTAAACTCTCACCATTTTAAGACAATCCCTTCACCTATGCTTGCATAGTTGACAGGGGAATTCATATAAGTCCGGAGGGCTGTTCAGAAAATCAGAAATGACATTCCTAACACAGACAGGTGCTCCCAGCTTTCCCCTGAGCTTTCTCCCCAGGGATTGCTGGGGAGCCTGGCCTCCAAGTTCAGACATTTGTGCAAACCTGTGCTATTAATTTTTCTTGTGTGATCTGTTAAAAAATGTTTTTCCATGTTTTGCCAAGTGATGCTTGGGACTTTTTTTAAAAAAAGAGATTTTTTTTTTTTTGTAGCTACTTCTTATTCTTGATTCTTATGTATATTTACTTTGCATGCTTTGCATAAAGATGGTGTGATAAAAGATGCTTTTATCTGCTGATGTTGAAATGTATGCTTGAAACAGGAAATACGGAGGAAGGAAATTTGATAGAGTGAAAGGTCATTTCACAGATGCTGGATAGATTTTGCCCAATTCCTGTGTGCAGTTTTTC
>VZTN01012057.1:25697-41300 GCA_013400515.1 Erpornis zantholeuca
ATTATTTTTCGTCTATTAAATCTGAAGCTAAGTGAAAAACACTTAGCAGGTATAGCTCCATTTTGTGGAGAGAAATATGGTGAAGTAAAGATGAACATTTAAAAGTTCACAGGCCTGCTAAGTAGCTTGCAGTAAGAGTGTGAGACTTCTATTTAAGCTACCTCTGACAGACCCAATAAGGGTAAAAAGGAACATGTTTGCCTATGACACATGGAAATGTCAGGTCATGAAAGAACAGCAGTAACATCAATACCTCAGCTGGTAGATCTTCTGCTTATACTCATCAGCAGATGTTATTTAGAGGTAGAGGCCATATTAGTCCCTTGTTGCACCCCTTGCCTACTTATTTTAGCTTCCAAAACACACAGAGTTACTCTGAGAAGCTCAGTAACGGCAAGGGGGAAAAACCCACCATATGTTCTTACAGGCTGCAAACGGAACTTAGGCCCTGAAGGGATCCCTTGCTGATGCTGGAGAATGAAGGCCCTTTTCCCACCCACTTTCACTGAATCACAAGTTTTCTTCAAAGCATTTTCAGTGATGTGAAAGCAATTAAAAACATACAAACACTGTTCCATTTGAGCATGCTTCTGTAAAAGCATGGCTTGAAAGTAGTTTGTGGTAGGCAGCTAGGTTGAAGGGAACATTTTTGGAGATGTTATTAATGCTTCCAAATGAGTTTCAGGTTTTCTTTATGTCTTCTTCAATTTTACATTACTTTACTCTTAAAATAGTACTGAATTCTGAAATTGAAATATATAAACTATAATAATTTGATTCTCTACTATTCTTTTTGCCAGTCATTCAATCACCTGGACATCAAACAATTAATATAATACAGTTTGCAGTTTCAAATATACTTTTCTCAGTCCTGTCATCTTGTTTACTTGGGAACTTGTTTACTTGGGTTCATTTAAATGAAAAAAAAATCTATACTATAAATTAATTAAGTGCCTATTTACAAAAGCAGACAATAGGGTTTTGATAGCATTTCATTCCTGGCTCATATTCTATTTCTTGTTCCTTCCTTCTCTAAATTTCTTTAGGTTTATTTACCCTTTAATAACCACTGTTTCATAATTTAATTTTTCAAAGATTCTGAAAAAGTCAAACTAGTTCTGATTGTGTTCTGTCAAAGGAGAAGGGCTGAAAAGAGAATTGAGCGTGTGTCAGGAACTATTGTGATTTGTTTCTGTTCTGATTGAATAATAATGAATTTCCCTGACTTCTTTTCCGCCCTTATTCTGCAGTATAAACCTCTGCATGAATGAGATAATGAGATAGTAGATGTGTGCCGTTCCTGTGACGAGGGAAGAAACATTCTGCTCAAGTCACTCTGGCTGTTCTTTGGTTTATGTCTTGGATAGTGAATGTTTTGGTCTTTCTTTATATCCTTTCATAACTCTCAGTTCTTTTCTTGTGCTTTAGAAAACAGACTTTTAGAATTTGAAATATAATGTTTCCCTAGTCAGCAGCTCATGATACACAAAAACTTGCCCTGTAAGTATTCCCAAAATTTCAGGATTACTGCTCAGTGTTCAGTGACCATTTCTACAGCTACTCCATTACCTCTGGAAGACAGTCAGTGTACAAAGTGGTGACTAAGTTGTTACCTTCTCCCTCTCTTTTTTATGTTTAAGGCTTGATTTGATAGTTTTGTCAGCCTTAAGTTGCTGGCAGTTCAAAATGTACTTCACAATAGAAAGAAATCTGTGATTTAGAACCCAAGGACAGTAAAACTGTACCAGGCTGTTACCACTGTTACCTGTTATTACAGGAAATCCTGGTGATAATAATCTTTCATTTGTATCCCCACATAGAGGAAATCTGTCAAGAATCAAGGAGTAATTGACACAGTGAGGGTGTGTGTGGGAAATGACAACATTCAAGGGGAAATATACACATCACAAGGGGTCTTTTAAAAGTTATAATATTTTTGAAAGGCATGAGAAGAGAACAGATTGATCAAAGCCAATGGGACCCCTTGGTCTAAGCTTGCTGGTAAGCAGTGATAGGCACTACCATTGCATAATTAATTACTTTTTAAAAGTTCAACCTATTCTGTGTCAGTTCTCAAGCAAACTGTTCAGATGCCCTTCATTTAATGAGCTGGAAAATGATGCTGGCTGGCTCAGTGATATTGAAGCTGTGCCCTTTCCAGCCTAGTCTGCAAAAGCTTATTTTTTGTTTTAGCCTCTAGGGAACACTGGCCAAGGTACTCTCTGTTTTGGTCGTTGTTTTAATGTCCTGTTTGACATTAGTCAAGACATGATAGTCACCTCAGTGTCATGCTGTTAAGAAAAGATACATACTTGCCCAGGTTTCAGTATGACCAAAATGACTGTTTAGATTTGATGCCATGCAGAGTCCGGGACATTTGAGAAAACATATTAAGCGACTCAGTTGATATTGGCATGGGCACTGTTTTTATGCTTGGTAACACTATGATTAGTGACATAGTTGCTGACATTTGTTTTCCATTCTTTAAGGGTCAGAGATGAAAGTTGGGAAAACATTCAAAGAGGAACCACTCTTTGAACCCCTAGTGGTGGCATCAGCCTTCATAAACTCTTAGCACTTGTGGCAACTCAAATACCACAATTGCCTATTAACAGGATTTTTTCTCTTACAACTGTGATCCTGGTATCAGTCAGTTTGTAGCTGATGTTCTTGCTGTTACAAAACATGCACAGAGAGCCCTTCCAAATGAATCTGAAATTCAGCTCTGGATATCGGCATTTCCGTAAAGCCATAGAATCTTAGAATGGTTTGTGTTGGAAGGGACCTTAAGGATCATCTATCTGCAACCTCCCTGTCATGGACAGAGACACCTTCCCTCCACTAGGTCAGGTTACTGACAGCCCCATCCAGCACAACCCTGAAGACTTCCAGGGATTAAGTGAATATGCCAGAGTTTGGGCCTCATGTTTATCAGAAGTGCCACAGTTTTTCTTTGATTCGCAGATAGTAATTACATTTGCATTTTTGGCAAGCGAGACGTTCACAGCTGTGAAGCAATGTATTTTTCTCCTTGGAATATCCATTCTTGAAAAAGGCTGGAAATGAATAACTAGGAAATGACATTTTGTAAAGCCATCACAGCTTTTCATCTTGTCCGAACAGCTTTTCCACCACAGAAATACTTCCCTCCCCCACAGTTTCCCCCATGTTAGTAAGATGACCGTATGGCTTTGTTACTGATATTGGGCATTAACAACTTTTTTACAATTATTTATTTCAAAAGTAAAATATTGCTTTGCAGTTATGCCATTAGTATCATTACATGCATTTAGATGGATGGGAAGCATGCATTTTTCAGTTTCCAGTAGCTCTTCAGAGTGTTTTGCTTCCTTACCTAAAACTGATTTATTTCCTAACCGGTAGTTATGTTCTTATTGGTTCCTGATACTAGAAATAGATATTTTGTATGATTCATTGTAACTGAAAGCAAAACACTGTTACTCTTTCGACATTCAGACAGGCTAGCTTCTCTCTCTGCCTTATCCATTTTTCTTTTTTTCTATTTGAGGTATTGATCATGGTAATATTTGGGCTTTTGCTTCAAAATAAGATTTTATTTTAGTTTAAATACTTGTTGGCAATTGGAAATCCAGAATCAAAAATGAAGAAAGAGTTAGTTTTCAAGAACTTTCCAGCTACTTTGAAAAATCCTCAGAAGAGTCTACTGAAATAAAATAATAATAAAATTGTGATATTAACTGAAATTCTAGTTCAGTTGTTTTATTTGGAACAGAAAATCTAAGGACTAGCAGCTCTTGGAATGTACATTTGCTCACTAGCATATCCCTTTTTTGCAATCTTTAATAAGAAGTATTGACAAAATAGAATTTTGATTGCTGCAGGGACATGTTTTCTAAAAGGGATGAACTTGCAGAGTAAGGATCCTTTGTTGTTTCTTCTCCCTTCTCCACACAAGTCTGGTCTATTCCCCCCTTGCCTGCTCCTCCTCTTTTTAAAGTGTGTAGATATTAGGATTTTCCCTTAGTAATCCTGGTGAATAGCGATTTTGAGAGCAGACTTCTGAACCTCTTTGACCTTGCTATCTCTCTGTGGCTCAGAACCAGCATTTAGTTTCAGAGTTACTTTCTAGTTCATTTGACCTTAAATTAGTCTCAGACATTGTATTCATTGAAGGAAAACGACCCATTTCCTGAAATTTAGCTTTGCAGAACCAGGTCTTTTGCAATACTTTTTTATTGCAGGTGCTTGGAAAATAAATTAAATCCAGCGTCCCATAAAGGATGGAATATAGAGACAATCACAAACATTACTGCATAATGTAATATTTCTTGAAGATTTAAATTATACAGATATTTCCATAATTATTTGTTTCACTTTTGCATGTACTAGGGAACCACATGAATTTTAATATTTGAAATATAAGCAGAAATTCTCTGCTTCCCTCTCTACTTTAAATACTCCTTGAGGAATTTATTTTGTTTTAATCAAACATTATTCCTGAAATTGTACAAACCTATGAATATTTTGAAAATTTATGCTTACTAAATTGCACTTTTATGTTGACACTTTTTTTATATTGCACTTATGTTGGGGTTTTAGAAGTTCTCCATTCTTTCTTTCTTCTCTGCCCCTTAAAGGACTTTTTCCCCATATTTTGTTGCTAAGGAACAAATTACTGGGTACTTAAGAGAAACAAAGGGACNCGCTGCCGCAAGCTTTTTGCTACACTGTAGCTGTGGCACGCCCTGCCTGCCGAGCCGTCCCGAGGCCCTGCTGCAGCTCTGGAGTTGGGTACATCTCATCTACAGCCCGGGATTTGGGTCCATCTCTCCTGCTGCAGCCTCCTGTTCCCGAGGGCGCTGCCTCTCTGCCCCAGGGGTTTGTGCAGCACTTCTCGGCCGCCATTACCTGTGAGGGCCGAGCTGGCTGCGAGCACCCCCTGCCGGCGCGGGGGAACCATGGCTGCCTGAGGGCCGAGAGAGGCTGCGCTGGGCCTGCTCTGGTTGGTGTCACTGCCAGGGTCACTGCTGCTTGTTTGCCTGGTTTTAGATATATATTTATATATATCTAGTAAAGAACTGTTATTCCTACTCCTCATATATGTGCCTGAAAGTCCTTAATTTCGAAATTATAATAATTTGGAGGGAAGGGAGTTACATCTTCTATTCCAAGGGAAGCTCCTGCCTTCCTTAGCAGAAACCTTTCAAACTAAGACAACTTTTTTTGTTGAAGTTCATTAGCAAAAACTTTTTTTTAACTCAATGCTGCTTTATTCATGCATTAGAGAAGCCAGATATAAATTAGTTTCTCTTTTCATTGCCTTGACTTCTAACAATCACAGAAAAATTTCAAAGAGGAAAATAGTACACAAGCCTGCTATATTTTTTAATAGTCTGTCTTTCTCTTAGATATCCAGGTTCTCCTCTGTGGGCAAAAAGCCATGGCTGGGAGGGGATTCTTTTTTTTTAAAAAGAATAGTGTGGGAAAATATGTACTGATGAGGCTCCCTTAATGCAAAACTACAAGATTCCCGGGAGGAGATGTTTGCCCTCTTGCTGTCCTGGCAGAGTTGTGTGGCAGGGTATGAAAACACATATCTGGCCACTGCCAGTTTTTTCTCCTTTACAGCTTAGTAATGTTTCATCTGGTGCATTAATTGCCCAATTAACTTTTTAAAAAAATTATTTAGTCCTTTCTGTTATTTCTGTTATTGTTCTGAAAAAATAAACAAAGCCAAACAAAACCAAAGAAACAATCTAATTCTGTCTGAAAGGAGAATTCATGGTTTTCTGTGTCTTATAGAAGTACAGCATGTTGGGTGCAAAAAATAAAACCCCATTTTATAAAAATCTAAAGACCTTCACATCTGAAGTGAAAAAGATTTTCTTCTTTATTTTCCAAACAATTTTCATAAAATTTCTTATAATAAATGTTTGCTGAAGGGTATATTTGTTTACTGTTGGTTTGTTTTGTTGTCCTTTTTTCCTCTTGTATTTTTTTTTATTCTCCATTATTCCTTTCTTTTACATGCAAATGTTACAGAGACACCTGGTATACTGTCTTCTTGCACTCCATTTTTATGGAGAGGATCTTGAAAAGTACATGTACCAAAACAAGCAAATAAGCAAGTCTTTTGTTCTTCCTATTTCTTCATGTTTTCTATGAGGAAAAACAGTAAATTTTTTAAATTTCTCATTTCTCACTTATACCTGCTTTTGATGCATTTTTAAAAAGCAGTGTTTCTGATACATCTACTGCTCTTATTACTACTCTCAGTAATATTAATTTTAGGTCCTAGGAAGTTTTTCATTTGTTTCATTCTGGTTGTTTTTAAGGATCAGAACTCTTGGCACTTTACAAACTTCCCATTTTGCAGGGAAATGTAAGCACAGAAGGGGATAAAATGATTCAGTCAGGATGACTCATCAGTGAGACAACAGGTTTTTGTATTCTCTTATCCTCCTTTATTCCCACAGAAGAAACAAATGTAACAAAGGATTTCCTGATAGCTTGTCCCTCCTTCAGCTGCCTGAAGCTGCTCCCCCCCGCCCCCATCTGCTTAAGGGTTTTTCTCGAAAGCCAAAGACTGTCGGTGAATTCTACAGCAGAATGACAGGTTAGAGACGGTGATGGATGATGCACCTACAGCCGTGCCAGCTGGGAGGGCACACCACCGCCGCTGTGTGTGGTCAGTGTGGCAGTGCTCAGGATATGTAGGCTGAGTTTTGCTGAAAAGCACTTCTTGAAAAGTAGTTTTGATCTGGCAAAATTGTTGGTTCTCCTGGGAGCACTTCAGAGGATGAAATAACAAGATGTCAGGGGAAAATAGTTGAAGACATTGTTCCAAAAGCAACAATGTTACAGTGACATTTTTTCCTCTGAAAATGGGACTGATGAGAGATGATGGGCTTTCTCCTTGCTCTCTTGGATTGCACATTTTGTAATGTTTCCAGAGTGATATAATCACCTCCTTGGCGCCAGCAATTATGGCATGTCCTATCCCAATTTTAGTAATGACATCAGGATCAAGAAAATAGACTTTTGTAATCAAGTTGCTTGACAATTTTTTTTGCTAAGTCAAATAAATCATACACAATTTTTCCTATGAACAGGAAAGGTCTTTATACAAAAGATGCCCTTATGCATTTTAATTTTATTTTTTCTACTTGTAAACAAATGTCATGTTAATAATTTTATCCTAAGAATCTCTATAATTCAGTTATGATTTGTCCAGACTTCGCAATGCTTTTGTTAGTTGAAACATATATTCTTTCGGTATTAGGAGGAGAGCCTGTGGAAAGGATAGGAAAAGGCAGCCCATTTTGCCCAATGGAGAATGGCAGCAGATGAGTTGTTACAGCAGGGAGTATGGTTGATGGATGAGAACAGGAGAAAGCAATGAGTCATCTCCCTCCCAAAATTTTAGTGCAAACTGGAGCACAAAACTTATTTGATGGAACTAGTTTGTGCTTACAGATAACTCTGTAGCTGATGAGAAATATTTTAGCTGGCCTTGATAGATCTATAGATATATATTTCTGCATTGGGCAAAGCTGAGTTGTAAATTTTAATAGAATGTATTGGTCTTCCTCTGTGAGAAGAATTTCACAGAAGATTTTGTTTTGCAATACACAGTGATTTTTAACAGCTTTGCCCTGCCAGATCACTCACATTTGTTAAAAAAGTATAGATATTTTATAGATAAAACTTCTGTTTTAATTAGCTACAAAAAATCTGCTCTTAGCTTTGTTTAATACTGGAAAAAAAACATGGCTTGCTACAAGCAGTGTAAACTGATATTTGTGTAACAGCATTCCTTCACAGAGAAAGACTAATTTCTTTGATCAGCCATGCTTACCTTAGCACTGTATGTGGCATCTGAAGACTGTACCAACTACTAAATAGTGTTAAGAGATTTTTCTTTCACATCTAGCTAATTTTTTAATAGTCCTTGAGCATTTTTAGGCTTCTGTTCGTTTAGGTATTTTACCAAATGAGAGTTGTATAATATGTATAGCAACTTTACACCTCATATTTTCTTTATTTTGTTAATAGTTAAAGGACTATTATAGCTCTATAGGTTTTGCTTTGTCACCTTTGCTTTCAGAGTCCAACCATCACATGGACAATAGAAATTGTAGACTGGTAGAAACATACAATATAGGGGCACAAGAGATTGTACCAAGGACGTGGTTATATTAAAGTAGTAGTTAATCAAAATGAGACGGTGCATAAAGTGTTCCAGTGATCTTGAAGATGTGCAGAAGTTCAAGTTATTCATACGTGCAATATAACCAAAATGGAATGTGTTTTCCTTCATCTGTGTACTAACCACTAGAAGGTAAACCTGCAACACTGAATTTGAAGACTCAGATTTCTGATGGTCTGCCATTAACAGCTTTTGGTAGTGCTACATCAAGCTGAAATAGAAAACTGGAGATAAGCAATAGCAAATGCAATTTGCTGATATCTATGTTATGACTGAACTTTGGTTCAGTTCCGGACATAAATCATTTTATACTTTACCTATATGGTAAAAGTATAAATATGGTATATTTATATTGTTTTTACTTTACTGAGTACTCAAAACAAATGCAACTCAGTTCATGAGGTATTTGGTATTTTATCATTTTCTTGCTTCTCATTATATGGTCAATAATATGCATTATAGACAATCTGCTGTTCGTATGTGTTAAAAAAGCAGCTCTAACGCTTCCATTAGCTTTTCTATAATGCTCACCACTATGACACCTTACTGCTTCTTACAGATTATTAAATTAATTTTCATATCGCCCTTGTGATAGAAGGAATTTTTATCATCTATTCTTAATAGATATCAAACCACAGAGATTAAAATGAAAGTATTACCTATCTTGAACATTCAAAATGTGATGTCTAGGACTTTGGGTTTTTTGATCTCCTTGACATGGAATGATTCTTGTATTCACAGCATTGTTTAAATGAAAGGGTGAGAAAATGATGAGGAGCTGGGTTACAAGGTGGATGTAGCACTTCTACTTACTTCTTCTTACCCTTTTCCACTGGCATTCACTTTTAGCACTCCAAGAGAGAGATTAGTGGATCTGATGGACGTTTGATCCACCCAGTAGCAGCTCAGATATTCCGTGTTTGTGAGTGTTGATACCCACATGGCCTAAGCATGTGTATACCTCAAGAATGAAAAACATTTAACTAGTGATAAAGTTGGTGTAAGTGACTGGTTCATTACCAGGTGCTTTGCAGCTTGAGCAAATATTATTTGCAGTTCCTGATAAAATCACTCATTTCTCTGTAGCCTTTGATTCAGTACCTACCTTCTGCAGTGAAAGACACAAATATCCCAGCAACAGGGGCTTCTTCCTGAGAATCCTCTGCGGCTCTGAGCAAGACAGCAGATTTAAAAAAAATACTATGGTAGCACTTCAGAGTTTTCAATAATGCTGATACATGAAACGACAGACTAAAGGTTGGCCTATACTTACAACGTTTTGAATATTAGAATCTGTAAAAAAAAAAAAAAAATTTGCAGACACTTGGCTAAACTCTATTTTGTGCAGCAAAATACGAGTCACTAGAACATCTCACAAAACAGTTTCCAGAATGTTGCTTTAAACATGAAAGAATATTTTTTTCTCTGCCACTTTCTATCAACAATTGACCTGTTTTTCCCTATTAAAAACTTGGACAGAAAATTGCAACACCACTGGACAAAATTTTATAATTTAGCAACAGGAAAACACAGTCCCGCCATGTAGAACATCAGGCAGCGCTCCTAGGTAATGCTATCAGGCATTGTAATAATATATTTAACATTAAAATAATGTCCTAAAAATCAGGAAAAACAAGACCCAAACGATTCATAATTGTAGATTATAATTTGCTTTGGACTAGTGACATGAATTATCTTTGACATTACATGTACTCAGCGAATGTGCTCAGGGTCTAACATAAATATGAGTGCATACACACAAGATAATTCAGTCTCAGTACTCTTCCAAGGTTAGCTCCTGAACTAGTTTCCCTTGAAAGGTTGTTGCTTGGATGTGGCAAAGGACTTCCAGAACTCAAATCCAGAACATACACCTTAATACAATTAGTAGAAATCTAGGGAAGTGGAAGCAACAAAGAAACCAGCACATTTGGTAAATACAAAAAATACAATATAAAATAAAAATAATTCAATATATATATAAAAAAAAGGGAAACTTAAAAAAAAAAAAAATCCAACTCCCAGAATTTAAAGAATTGAAATGAACTGACATGGAAAGGATGAAACAATTTTGCTAAATCAAAGTAGAAAAATTTTAGAACTCTGAAGGTCTTAGTGCCTTGAACTTTCACCCTTTACAAAATATATAGCTTGCTTTCAGTGCTGCTAACATATTCCAACACGAATTCTTGTGGCAGTAGAATTCATTTGTGATTTATTTACAGCAATTGCAGAAATGTTACAATGCTGTGAGAAAAAAAATGTTTCCCATTAAACATAATTATGTGTCCTTTACCTAGAGTTTCATTGCCATGGACAACCTAGAAGAATATCTAAAGAAACAATTGCAATTTCTTATCCAGCTGCCTCTTGTCCAGCCTCCTCTGAAGCTGGCCTTGATTTCATGTTGATATTTATATGTGCACATTGTACTGGTGAAACAAATAATCTTCTATGTGCAAAGTCCCTATAGTTTGGAGCTTCTATCTGGACTTTTCTGTCCACAGCTCTTATCCATTTTCTGCAATGCACACTTTTTGAATGAAGGGTTGCTTAAGGTCAGTTGTGCCATGATTTAGTAATTACGAGCTTAGGGATGCTGAGGATTGCAAGATTCTCTTGACATAATGGTCACCCCTTGGCTCACTGGATCTTTTTCTAAAAGGGACATGGGCCACTTAGAATGAATCCAGAGGAGGCCACGAAGGTGATCAGAGGGCTAGAGCACCTTTAGTATGACAGGCTGAGAGAACTAAGCTTGTTCAGCCTGGAAGGGAGAATTAGAACACCAGTGAGAAGTTAAAACACCTTCCAGGGATCATTTTTTGGTCCCTTCCAACCCAAACCAGTTTATGATTCTATCATTCTATGCTGTATTTTCTGGGGTGGGAGTAGCATGGAGTAACCACAGATGCTTAGTCCTGCTGCCTTCTGTCTCAGGTACTCTTTGCAAAAGATCTTTTCCACTAAGCACAGGGTAGGTGTAACCATATCTTCTGTGACCTAGTGTTTATCAACATTGGGGTTGTATGTGACAATGCTTCAGAAAGAAATGTTTGCTGGGAAGATTCCTAATGCCTATTAGTGCCATCCCTGGGAATAATTATACCTATTTTATGGACTCTGTGTTTTCATCAGTTCTGTAGTGTATTGATTTAAATTTTATAGGTCTGAGAAACTACCTCTTTTCCTACATGCTTGCTTTATCACACCAGTAATTCATAAAGAATCTATAATCAGTTTGATCACTTTTGGTAATGGCATCCAACTGAATTCACAGAGAGAGAAGGCTGAGCTCTTTCAGCATATTGAATTTTCCTTCTCTGGCACAAGTTTGTTTCTCAACCGTGTTCATACATTTCTTTCTTTATTAGTTTTTCCTGAAGAAAAGCTGTTCTGCTAATATCTTAGGAAAGCTGCATTTTAACTAGGATTAGTCAATATGCTTGGTGGATGGTTTGCATATTTATATAAATTGATAAATAAACATTTTGATGCACTTTGAAATTTTATTCTAGTACATTTAAAATAAGACATTCAGTAAATTCATAACATATGGTCACACTGAGTGCAAGTTGGTTTTGTATTCCAGCATCCAAATACTGTTCAGAAAGTAGTGGTGCAGGAAAAGAAGTTGGTGTAGTTGTATCAAAACCCACCCTGGAAAAAAAACAGATTTTCTTGAATTTATTAAAGAAATTAGGTAGTTTTAAAAAAGAGTTTGAAGGTAGTTCAGTATTTATGCCATCCAGAGGAACCTAAACAGGCTCAAGAAGTGGGTGCATGAGAATCTCATGAAGTTTAGCAAGACAAAGTCTGAGGTGCTGGACTTGGGTCAAGGCAACATCTGATATCAATACAGACTGGGGGTGATGACGAGATCAAGAGTAGCCCTGAGAGAAGGACTTGTGAGGCTGGACATGACCCAGCCATGGGCACTCCCAGCCCAGAGAGCCAAACGTGTCCTGGGCTGCATCCAAAGCAGTTGTGGCCAGCAGGGCCAGGGAGGGGATTCTGCCTCTCTGCTCTGCTCTGGTGAGACCCCACCTGCAGGGCTGCATCCAGCTCTGGGAAGGACAGGAAGGACATGGGACTGCTGGAGCACATCCAGAGGGGGCCCTAAAGATGATCAGAGGGATGGAGGGCCTCTCCTATTAGGAAATACTAAGAGAGTTAGGTTTGTACAGCCTGGTAAAGAGAAGGCTTTGGGGTGACATAATTGCAGCCTTCAAGTACCCAAAGGGAATTTACAGAAAAGATGGAGAGAGACCATTTACAAGAGCATGTGGTGATGTGTCAAGGGGGAATGGTTTCAAAATGAAAGAGAGTAGGTTTAGCTTAGATTTTAGGAAAAAATTCTTTACTGTGAGGGTGGTGAGGCACTGGAACAGGTTGGCTGGGGAAGTTGTGGATGCTTCATTCCTGGGGATCATAGAATCATAAATCCATAGGATTATGGTATGATTTAAGTGAATGGTGACAGATAGACTGTAATCAGATTGACAGTAATAGAGTAGAGAACCATCAGTCCAGCTGAGACTGCACTCCTAGAAATGCAGTTCATAGCTATCTGCAGCAATGGCATACAGGGGTGGCAGGGACCAGCAGGTTTGTGGGGTACTTGGAGCACCCCAGGGCTTGCTGCCTAGTCTTTCTTGTGTCTGGATGAAATGGTTCTGTTTTCCAAGATTCTTTTTCTCAGATTGCCCAAAACACTTCTGATTCTTCAACATTTTCTGTAGATTTTCACTTTCAGATCTCAAGCTGCCACAGATTTTAGCAGAAGCATTGGGGAAAAGAGTTAATGTCTTGGTGGGTTTTTTTGGTATCTAAAAGTAGGAATAATAGTCCCATTAGATTTATTAGATCAGAAGAACCATAAAAAGTGACTTCAATCTAGTAGAAGCATTTCTTGGAAATTGTTTTTGCATTTCATTTGTCTTGTTTTTTGTTTGAATTGTTGTTATAAGAAAATAAGGCAACCATTTCATCTTCAAAGAAGCATCAAATCCATGTGATAGAATCTGGAATATGGCATTCTATCTGAACATCACATTAGGAGAAAGAAGTTCACTCCAAAGAGCCAAGTTTAGAGAATAAAACTTGCCAGGTGAGGGATAATAATCTCTCTGCGGAAAAAAATAAAAATAATCACAAAGGGAATCCCAGCATGAGTGAGCACAACAGGCAATTTGATTTAATAGGTGCCTTAAAAAAGTGTTTCATGCCAAATGCATAGACTAGTGAGGTATAATTAAGCATGATGAGGTGACATTTTGGAAAGCACATCTTCAGTTGAGTACCAGGAAACTGTTCAAAGCTAAAATACCAAAGAAATGGAATAGTCATCACAGGAAACTCCTTGCTTGGAAACTTCATAACAAAACATGAAGCAGTTTGTTTTGAGAGATTGGCTTTCCTGAGATACTTGCTAGAAAATAATGACACAGAAGATAAATAGATAAGAGTTCCTTTGTTAACATGTTCGAGTAGACCAATTCTTACAAACCAGTCCACTTAATTGTATTTTTTGTTCTACACATCTTCTATTTGTCTCTTTCCTGGACTTTTAATACTGTCTTGTAATTTTAGAGCTAATATTAAGCCTTCTATGTTCAAATGTTTCTAAAAACAGTTATGCCAAGAGCAAAAGCCAAGTTCTGCTGCTAAAAAATAAATCATGAAATGTCACATTTTATTCTTTTGCTTGGAATTTTGATACTGGAAAATCTATCCGCACCACTTCTAAATATGGAGTTAATCATAGGGCTTGCTTTCTGAATTGCTTAACTGGAAACTCAAAGCCACAAGCAGATAGTTGGCTTTAATTCTACAGTGGTACATGAATTTAGATCATATGTTCCTTTTAATATCATTTGGTTACAATCAACTGGAAATATTTTAAGTAATGGAAGGCAAAAGTTTTTCATAACTTTTCTACAAAGAAAATAAAAATATCAGTTCACATGTAAAGATTTTTATTCTTCAAATGTAGAAAATAGGTATTATATTCCTTCTAAAGGATCAATATAAATATTTCTACTTTCTTCCCTCTTTTTACAGAGGGTTGTTTTTGTTTGTTTGTTTTTTGTTGTTTTGTTTTTGTTTGTTTGTGGTTTTTGGTTTTGGTTTTGTTTTTAACTAGTCTTGGGGGAAAAGACAGAAAAAGAGGAGAAAACTAGATGTGAATTCTTCTGCATCACTGGATAGACACTGTCAGAAAGGAAACATTTTGGAAGGTCTCAAACAAAGAAACAGCCTGCTATTCAATTATATAAATCCACTGATTTAGTTAGACTTGGCTTTTTTTCTGGTGCTGCAGGTTAGCCTATTCAACATCTAAAGTCTTCCAGGAACCTGTGGCAGGGTCACATTAGTGACAACTTATTTCTTTCTGATAAAGAAAATTCTAAACTTTCATCTCCCATCTAGGGATAACTATGTCTGGCAGAAAAAAGGGACACCCAAGCTGTTGGCACAATTAAATACTTAGCTTATGAATAAGCAATAAAAAGGCCCAAGTGAAGTCACAAAGACCTATGAAGCAGGTACAGGCACACTGTGGCCTTTCTCTGCAATCCTCCACATTCATTGTGCATGCCACCATGACCACTGTGGTGGCCCACTATTTATTTAAATCTAAAGGAATCTGAGCAATACATTCAGATTCTGCTTTTGAAGGCAGCATCCAATCCTTCCTTTTCTCCAGTTGCTAATGTTTCCTTCCCCAGAGGTAAGCTCCTGTCCTGGGGCACAAACAATAAATAGTTTACCCTTTCCTTGGAGCCTTACAGTTTTATTACCTTGCTTTTACTTTGAATTAGATCCTGTTCAAAGGGAGTTGCTGCAGGGCAGGTCTTATGTGATAATTTCAGTGAATTACTGCTGCTATACCAAATGCACCTATTTTGTGTGATATTGGGATTGTGCTACCAGGTGAAAAAACAGGACATGACTTCTTGGAAGTGAGGACATTGAGATGTGTATGTAGGTCATAGAACAGATGGCTGGAGAGATTGCTTGACATTAGGACAATGGACTCCTTTGATGGGGGAAAGAATTGCTCCTCTAGAACTTGTTTGTCCCTCTGTAATGCTAGAGATGGCCTCAAAAGATAAGATGTCCCCAGAGGTTCAATTAATTTGGCTCTCCCTCTCTGCACTTTTCAAGATAAGATGAAAGTGGGGAGACACTTAAAGGGGAATAGCAGGAGCAAAATTTGCATTCTTAAAAAGTCTACTAAGTTCTTTATTTTAGGGTGAAATTTATTTCCTTCTTTCTCCTACAATTGCTTATTTCTCTAAAAATGAAAACCACACAAAACCAAAAGAAAATAACTCCTCCAAAATGCTGCAGGATTAATGCTAAATTCTCAGTACTGAGGAAAACCAACATTAAGATTTTCTATGCAA
>VZTN01012058.1:4739-21209 GCA_013400515.1 Erpornis zantholeuca
CTCCGCGCCGGGCACGCTCCCCCGGCCCTCAGCCCCCTCCGTGGGGCGGCGGGGCTGCTCCGGCAGCTCCCGGGGAGCGGCGGTGTGTGCCAGGAGAGCTCCAGGCAGGGCCCCCGCCGCCTCCCAGGCGATTCCCCGTCGAGCCGGGAGCGGCGGAGCTCAGGGAGGTTGCTCATCGCCCCGCGTGTGAGGGCTAACCGGGCCCTCGCCCCCACCCCGACTGCCCCTCGCCGAAGGAACGAGCCCGCAGCGGTGGTCGCAGATATTTGCAGAAACAGGAGGAATGGTAGTGAATCTCTGCTGCGAATTATAATGTAAAGTAACATTTACTAACCTGAAAAACAAAGCAGAAATGGAGAAAATGGTGACTTTCCAGGCAAGAGCACAGCAATCAATGTATTCCTCTGCCAGGCTGTCCCTATTGTCTCCTTCCCTCACTCCCACCAACGGAAATAGCCCTCGCCAGCAGCCTGGACCTCCATTAGTACCAATTAGTATCACTTAATGCAGTTCACCTGTTCAGGCTGAGGTATCAGGGGTACACGGCTGTCCCTCCTCTTCCCTTGATTGCTAGCGGCTCTTGGACTCTAGTGGCAGCTCCTACTACAGCGTTTCTGAAACGGGAGCCTGGTGTCTGATTTTTGTGATTAACTAGGAAAAAATACTCCCCGTGCTGCTTTCCCCCATTTTCTATGCTTCTTTTGCCCGTGCCTGGCTCCTGATGCCCGGTGTTCTCAATGTCAGTGCTAGACTATTATATTTGTCGTTTGAATGTCTACATCTTCCTTAGAGGTTCACCTGATGAAATCCCAAACAGTGCTTTTGTCCAGTACATCACACAACTGTGTGTCAGATGTATATTTAGGAATTTCTTACAAGAAGCTGGTCACTACCTTCCTTTTTGAGATGAGGAAATTAAGATATAGAAAAGCAAGATCACCCAGAAAGGGGTGGAAGGGAGAACTGGGAATAAAATCTGTTGACCAAATTAATCCCAGCCCAGTGCCCTTCCAGTGAAGTAACTCCTCCTACCCCATGAATACTTCTAGTACAGGATAGACAATAGGGCAATATTCAGAGCAATTCTTCCATTGCTTTTTCATCATTTCACCTCCAAACCGTACTTTACTCCTCTTAAAACAGAGATAAAAGCCCTGATCAGGGCTAGGAAGCTAAATCTGTTAATGATTACTAAATGCGTTGAAACTTCCAGCTGACAGGAGCCATAGCAGAGCAAACGTTTGTCAGCACTGACCTGGGCTCATTATCTCCCCTGATGATGCAGGGAGGGAAAAAGACAAGCAGCCTAATGCAGGGAGATGCATCAGCTTCACCAGTTAAATCACTGGAAGAGAGGCACCTGGGCTTTATGAGCAGGGCATTTGTATCTTCGTGCATCGCTCAGGCTCCCCTGCCACTCCATTCACGTGTTCTGCCCAAGAGGCTGGAGAAGCAGCCCTGGAAGGGGGCACAAGGAGCGGCAGCACAGGCTCCTCCCGTGCTGGGAGCTCCCCCTTCCCCACGGCTCTTCTGGCCAGTGCTGAAAATGGTACTGGAGAAGCTGGGAGGGGGAGCCCTGCCCAGGGCAGTCCCTCCAGCTGGCTCTGCCTGGGGTGATCCACGAGTCTGGGGAGAGGAGAGGATGTTTCCACCCCCAGGACATCTGTTCCCTGCAGCATTTCTGTCCCACACGAAGAGTTTGTCAGCAAGGGGCAGTGCAGGCCTGAAGATGCAGAAATGTGCATCCTCCTCGCTCTTCTCCAAGGTTATTTCACCCACTCTTGGTTTGGATACACATTTCAATTGATATTTTTGTACTCTGAGCTTTGCAAACTTAATTTATGGTTTGTTATTTCCCTAGCCTATGGAGCCAGTCAAATGTTTGGATGCAGTTTGTGCAAGCCCTGTTTCTCTCCAGGTATTACAGTTATTGACGAGGAAATGCCTTAAACCCCAAGTACATCAGTGGAAATATGCAGAGCACAGCAAAGATATGTTCTCCTGGGCTTGCATTTAGTGGCATAGACATATTTGGACTTCATTGCCAGGCAGAGCAGGTCTGTAAGGCAGTGTTTGTTGAGCTACAACATGAGAGGGAAATAGGCTCAGCCTAAATGTGGAAATAAATACCCCTCTGGTGGTGTGCCCTGACTCCTCTGCCTGCATAAGGAAAAGTATCACATCTTCCCAAACACCTGCTCCGTATGACAGTTTGGCATCTTCCTGTCCATCCTGTGAAGCAAGAGGGGAGGCTGGTTCCCATCATTTTACTGCTCAGGGGAAAACAAAGGGCAGGAGAAGAGGAAGGCTCCCGGCACACCTGCACACCAGTGCTCAGCCCTGTGACAGCGATGGCACATGGGACAGAGGGTCCCCCACAGAGAGGGGAGCAGCAGCTTTGGTGGCCCCTGAGTTTTGGCTGGTTCCCCATTGCTGAGTTCCACATTCTGAAATGAACTCTAAGATGTAACAATAACCCATATTGTTCTTGCAGCCCAAGGGCCTTGTACTTGTCCTTGGGAGTGGGAAAAGCAATCATGCACAATAAGCTGCCTCTGTTGCAGAGTTTTTCCTATTATGTCCCTTTAAGACTTCCCTCAGTTTCCAGGGATTTTCTTTCCAGACTGGAAACACTTTAGGTACAATGGAGATTTTCTTTACAGTCCAAAATTCTTTCCCTTAAATGGGGAAAAAAATTATTAGGTTTCTTGGCAGAGATCCATAACAAGTGTTGAAAAGTGCAAAAAGAACTGAGATAGATAGTGCTTGTGCTACTGAGAGCCCAGGAGCATGGAAATACTGGAATACCAGGGGAAATACTGGAAGCAGACAGCAAAATAGGATCCAAAAATGAACCTTAAAGAAAGATAAGGAGTTGAAGTTTTCAGCTTGTTTAAACTTTTTGGATGCATTCTGAAGTCCCAGGGGTGCCCCAAATCCCCTCATTCCAGGCTGGCTTCCCTCCCTGCTGCTGCCTGACCTGGCAGAGCTGCACCCCTGCTCACCTGGCACCACTCTGCCAACAGCTCCTGCTGCCTCCTCACCCTTGGGCTCCTCTGGCCTTCGGGAAGAGGGCAGGAAACACGTCACTGCATATTGGTTATCAGAGAAGCTTCTGGTTCAGGTTCCCACAAAGCACATTCAGAGCCATCCCCCGTGGCTCCAGCTTTCTGCCTTTCTCAGGATGTGCATTTCCTCCCCTGCAGTCTCTGTCTCTGCTCACTGACCACAAGCACTGACCCCGTGGCTCCTCTTCCCAAGGATGGCTCCATCAGACCCACCTTTCCTGTTTTCTTGATGAGGATGATTCTGGGGGGTGCTGGAAGCTATGGAAGCACCAGCCTATTCCCTAAGGCGTATCAAACATCACCTCCTACCTGTGTCTGTCTTGTTCACATCAGGTTTGAGACCAGATGCAATTGCTTCAGGAAGGAAAAATACACAGACCTTTCTGCTGGTTGAGGAGTGAAAAGCCCCCAGATTTGTCCCTGCCACCCATCTGCTTGGGAACTTGCAAAAGTATCGGAGAAATTTTCTCCTGCCTATCAACACTGTAGGCCAAATACTTGGGGCCCCAGGTCCCTGTCCTTCCCTGGAGGGACCAAGGGCAGCAGGACTCTCCCAGTCCCTGCACCCAGGGAGGGGCTGGGGGATGTTTCCTCCTCTCAGCTTTCACTGTTTGGGCAGGGCTGGCTCTGAGGGAGAAGCAGTGCCTATAATCTATTATCTAACATTTAGCTGAGCACCGAGCCCTGGGAAGCAATTGGGCTTGCCATGTTATTGAACAGCAGATATATTAGTCCCTGAAAGGCTGAGGGCTTGCATTCATCATCACTCAGGAGGGAGGGCAGCAGAGCTAGAGGGGTCAGCCAGTCTTTGCAGCTGTGGACATGTGGCCTCATCCATCCAGCCACTTTCCAGCTGCTGGGGATTGCCGGGGTCCAGGACCAAGAGGCAGCAGCATTCCCAAGAATTCACAGGAAGGGCCCTGCCTGCTCCCCCTAAGCTCCCCACGTGCTCAGCATCCCTCTGCAGCCTCCCCAGCTGCCAGAGGGATGCAGCCATGGGGGCAGCTGCATGTGGGGAAATGCCTTGCCCAGCCGGGTGTGGCAGTGAAGTGGGGCCCCAGCTCTGAAGAGAATGCAAAGAGGGAACTGGGTAAACCTCGTGAGCTGTCCCTGTTTGCCGGCAGCCCTGTGTGTTGAACACAAGGCGGATTCAGAGGCCGTGGGTGCCGTTTCTCTCCCTGGGCGGAGGAAGCCTGACTGCTTTAAGCAGCATTTGGAGAACCAGCCTGCTCAGAGCACATCGCCACAGGCGGTGGGGCCTGCTCAGAGGGCAGCGGTGCTGAGAAAGAGCAGCGAGGGAACAACAACTTCATCTTCCCCTATCAGAGAATGTGCTGGCTTGACTGTTCCAGGAAAGGCTTTGGCAGGAAGAGTCCGAGCAGTAGAGCTTAGCAGCCGGCTCTCCTAAAGAGCTCCCAGTTGCAGTCCCTGGCAGCATCTTCCTCGTGCAGTTGAAGCAAACAAAAGTGATGTTGCAAAGGGGCAGGAGCTCCGGGCTGCGGCTGCTCAGTCTTCACAGCAGGGCAAGAGAAGTCAGATCCCCTCCGTACACAGCTCCCACCTGAGCTTGGGAGCAGAGCTCCCTGAGGCAGGAGGTGGCAATAAGGTAGCTGTGACCTGAACGTGTTCCTGCTGGGACTGACTCCGGCCCCACACACCCCTGAGCTCCACCCCTGGCCTATTCTTCTGCTCAGCTCCTCTTTAACAAACACAGGCTGGGGGCTCAGCCTTAGAGGCAAAGCAAACACTGAACTCAGCCACAGACAAAATCTGCTTCATGGTCTAATGCTGGAAAAATGCCATCAATTGAATGTCCTGAAGTGCAGAGTTTCCTGAGGATAATGAGAACAAGAATTGCTCTGCTCTTGCATATGTGGATCCTAAAAGTGGATATGCAGTCAGAGAGCAATCTCACATGGTTCCTGGGAAGAAAGTACCATAATACTCCCTTTCATACTGAGGGAAACTGAGATTGAAAAGGTTTTCAAGCAAGCTGCCAAAGGCGCCATGATGGGGGATGAGTGAGCAGCTAAATGTGCTTTAAATCTGAAGAGATGTCCATTAGTGATTCCTACCAAGATTGTTTGCCTTGTCCCTGTTACTGCTGACAGAGGCTGTTGCCATCAGTGGCAGAAGCTTTTTGTGTGAGAACTGCACATCGAGGTGAGAATCAAGCTGATGGGAGTATCCAACAGGTTAAGCTTTTCATGGCTCACCTTTTGAGAAAACAGCAGAAAATAGGCAGGGCTTGAAAAAAGTTTCACAAGCACAGCCCTTCTTGGCCACTGCCTGATCTCAATTGCCCTAAGCCTTGAATAAACACTCTTCTCCTTCTCCCCTCCTTTGTGCCATTCCAACAGTAAAAGCTGGAGCTACTTTGGGGTCAGGAAGCCTCATACCAATGGCTGTGAAGGGACATGGCGAGGAGAGTGTCGAATTTTAAGTGACTACTTAGTGTTACTTGCAGTGCTGGAAGCCCAGCTTCCCTGGGGACAAGGCACAGGGAAAGGCTGGGAATCTCGTGCCACCAATGGGGCTGGCTCCTTGTGGGGGACGGCTTTGATCTCAGTGACATCCAGTCACAGCGCAGGAATAGCATAAATTGTCTCTGGGAAGGGCCACTTCCAGCCTTTTTTGGGTTATTTTGCATCTGTAACTTGTCTTTAATAAACTACATTTTAATTTGGAGGATTATGAAGATCATTTTAAAGCAGCTTATCTAACACTCTGTTCTCCTTCCCTGTTTTTCCCCAAAGTGCATGTGGGTGATGCAGAAGGCTGCAATAAGCCTTTCTTGAAGGCTGCCTCGGATTAAACTTCTTCACATGGGACAGCACTACTCCCCATGAATTTTAATGAGTTCTTCCGAAATGCCCTTTTCGCTGTACGCCGAGTTCTGCAGGGGAACAGGATCCAGCACCAGCAAACCAGAAAGGACAAATGAGATGTAACGACACAAACTGAGAACCTTGCAACAACCTGCCGAAAAGGCAGCTCCGCTCCCTCGCCCCGGGCAGGGGTGGGCGATGCTGAGGGCAGAGCCGCAGCCCAGCTCGGAGGGGCTGCAGGGCTGCGTTTGCACAATGAGCTCCTGCACGGTGCCCGTGGAGAGCAGCAGAGCAGGGCTGGGAAGAACCAGCAATGGAGCAAGGAGCTGCCTGGAGCTGACCAGGAGGAAAACTGGGCAATGGAGCCATCTGAAGATCGCATGTTTTGGGTGCTTGTCTGGCCCCTCTTTAGGGTGCCAGTGACATTTTTCTTTCCCCTTGGGATTTGCAGCCTGAGACCCCTCCTAAAAGCTGTTCTGTGTGCTGCATCTTCCAGGGCATTTCTTAGCTGTCACTTTGTTTTTCAAATGTGCAGCTGGAAAAGGTGGAAACACAACAGATTGTTTCTTAGAAATAGCCCCACAGTGAGCACTTGTCCAGAGAGCAAAGACCCCTGCTCAAGTCCTTCAGCTCCCTGTCCTCAGCTGCTTTAGATTTAGGCACCAAAATTCCCAACAGCCTTGCAGCAAAACCTTTACCCCAGCATCTGACCCTGCTAAGACTCATTTTCTAGCATGACTAAACATTTAAAAAGGTCAACAGCTAAGAAATCTCTATCCTCTCTGAATTCCAGCATTGGAGTGCTCTAAAAAAGCATTTTTCTGTCCAAACTCTTCATTACAACACAGAATTCTGGTGAACATGTTGTTTTCTGCAAAAAGCAGTTGCAATGCAGCTCTTCAGTAAAGCACGAGGCTCCTTCTGTGCAAAGGCAAAGGATGTGGCAGGGCAGCCCTTGAAATCCTGGCCTGTGCTCCTGCCAGCTCTGGAGGGGTTCAGCAGAACGCAGATCCTGTGGAGGACAGAAATTCCTGTTGCCTGGCTTTAGGCAGATGAAAAGATGGGGTCTGGCGAAGCCCCCACGGCTCTGCAGGGGTGAGGGCCTGGGGAGCAGCTCCCACCCACCCACTCTGCAAATCTCTGCTGGCTGAGGAGGAGAAGGGTGGCGAGGGGAGGGGAGAAAAGAGCCCAGGTTAAGCAGCAGCCCTGTGAGCCCGAGCAGCCTCCTTGCCCCACGGGTCAGACATGGGCGCACCCTTCGCTAACTAGGGAGCTCCAGTCCCCATGCCCTCCCTGCCTTTCAGACCGCAAGCTTCTGACCACCCCCGACCCCGTGGTCCTGGCACAGAGAGGTTTCCCTCCCTTCTCCCAGCCTTTATCTTCTGTCATTCCAGTAACTGAACTAACACCAATACAGAGATTCCTCAGCATTGTCATAATAGAGATTTTTATTTTGGAAGAGTTATCAGCTACCTACCTTTGTCTTTTTCCATTCATTAAATATTAACAATATAATTAACAACAGCCAACGTAATGCAACATTTAAAAGGCCCTCAATTCAAGCTGTTAAGCCCCATTAAATCAGGAAATCCCAGCAAACTCCCAAACTTATCAATAACCATCATGATTGAAAAGCAAGCAGCCATTTCAGTATTTCACAGTTGTTCTCCGAAATACTTTGGTGGCCTTTCAAGTTCAAGCTTTCAAGTGCATTTTTAACCGACCTCCCTGCTGCTGTTGGTCTGCAGAGCTACGCAGGGCCCCCAGCCACGGCCCCGGGCAGCCCCCGGCCCTGGGGGCTGTGTGAGGCTGCTGAGGGTGCCCCACTCCCAGCTCCGCCCTGGGCACCACCTCAGCCCGGAGCACCGACATCCCCTGCCCTGGCAGCTGCTGCTGGGGGCATCAGCTCCCCCTTCCCTCTGATCCTGCAGGTGCTGTCTCTGCTCAGAGGCCAGAGCTCACCTGCTGGAAGGAGGGGGGTGTTTGCCCACCCTCACTCCACCTGTGGGGGGCACTTATGGAGATGTTCTCTCCAGTTTTCTTCAACTCCCTCACCCTGTCTCTATTTTATGGCACATTCACAAAGGTCAACCACAGTCTGGCACCAAAAAAACAAGAGGTGAAGAACTGAGCCCATCCCAGCACTCACTTGGCCATCCTCCACGGGGCTGCTCTTCAGTCTTTTTCCCTTGCACATAAAGAGTGAAGATGGTTCTTTATCACAAGCAATGCAGAGGTTAATTACATACCTCTCTCAGCAGCCCATCAAAGCCTCCTCTTCAACCCCAGCATGTGTGCAGGTGGTCTTTGCCTGCCTTGCCCAGACCAATCCCTCTGATTCTGGAAGGGCTGTGCAGGGGGACTGAGGAAGCCAAGCACCAATCCAGCTCTTCTCATTAGCAAGGACAACACCAATTTCATTCCAGGAAACCTTAGGCTCCATAAAGCAGCTACAATTTATTCCTAGCCTAGAGCTATTGGTCCTGCAGGGGTGTTTTTCAACTTTCTGCAGTAAAAGTCCTGCTAAAATGTGAACTGACTTTTGGGGTGCTACAGTGGCTGCACAAACCCTTCCTGCTTCCGAAGGAAAGGAGGAAGGGAGATGGATGCAGCAGTCTGGAGGCTGATGTGGGCAGAGCCAATCTTGGGGGCTGCGGCTTTAGGGAATGTGTCACCTCTGGGAGTGAATGCCCATGGTCCCGGCAGCTGCTTTTCCACTTAAAGCAGCTAATAGCCCCCAGAACCCCTGCAGACAAGGGAATTTAATAAAGATGCATTGTAAAAAGTCAGAATCAACACTATGAACAACAGGTTTCAGAGTATCTGTTCTTAAAGCATCTGTATTTGTGCATTTCAATTTAGTAAACTAAGAAAGAACGGTTCATTTTTGCAAAAAAATGACTAAAACAAGAATTTCCCTGTGGAAAATTTTAATTAGGATAGGAACAAGCACAAATAAGAGCATTGTCTGGGGAACCACCCAGGAACTTCAGTGGTTTGCTTTACAAGTCTTTGCAGTGCTATTTGAAACCAAACCTCCCAATCGTTCGCTTAATCAGGAGAAATGTGATGCTCCCGCCCTAATATGGACTAATGCACATTTTAGGGGGGTGACTTTGTAGATACAAACAAATCCTTTAGCCTGCTCACAGTTTCCAGGTTTAAATTCAGTGTTCTCGGATCCTGAAGGAGCACCTCTCAAAGAGAGCAGGAGGCTGCCTCAGCACCGAGCAGCTGGAAAGCTGCAGCCTGAGAGGACATGGACCTTCCAGCAGTAAGGGCACCTGTAAACATCCATAATCACAGCCCAAGCAAGCCCCAGGCCTTCAGTGCCTCTGCGGCACTGAAATGGATCAATGTGCAAAGTTAGTTGCCAGTTGCAACCTATACATTCTGAGAGTTGTTTTCCCTTGAAACACATCTCCAGGATGAGCTCTCCAGTGTTTAGCTGCTGGGAATGACTGCAGAGCACACACAGATCCCCAAGCACCCTCAGACACAGCCTCAAAGCTGCAGTCCCACAGGTACAAAACTGATATAAAAAAGGCTGGAGTTGAATGCAACTTTTTCTATCAATTCATCATCCCGGTGCACTGCTCAATTCATTGGTTGGGTTAAAAAGTAACAATTCTCAAGAAACTGAGAAGTGGAAGATGACAGCCAGGCGATGGACAGCAGGTCCTTGCTGTTTTACTCAATGTTTGATTGATACTGAACACTGATGTCCTTTCTCTGGCTGTGATATCCCAAAGCAGTATCTTTCCTTGTTAAACCCCAAGATTTGTGACCTAATGTCTTTCAAGTCTAGTTCAGAAGTGGTCAACAGAAGGAAAATGCATCTAAAAGGATAAAGGAGTCAGTGCAGAAGAGCTGCCACCTATTGCTGCGTTTGGGAGTACCTACCTGACCCGCCCAAGTTGTTCCGTATTCAGTTACTTGTAACTTTGCCAAAGTTAAAAACGCCCAGGTTGGAATTTTCCACCATTTGTTGGTCTCTAGCTGGAATGAAAAGCCCTTTCAGGAAAGTTAGCTACTGTCAATGTCTTAATCAGGAGAAAATTACACAATATTAGGAGGGATAAGACTGTTATTGGAGATGGTAAAGAATAAGGGATTCATCTGACATTTGCAGATTGCACTTCTCTGTAGATTAACAAGGAAGAGGAATTAGGACTTCATGAGAAAACTTTAATTTTAGCATTTTCTACCTATCAGCAGCTTTATTTTGCAATCCAAGTATCCTCCGAACAAACTAACAGAATGAAATTACTTCAGCTACACTACCACAATGAAACCAACACTGTAGAGCCAGGATTCTGGGAGATCTCCCACTATATTGCACCAATAAATAATTCCTGCAGTTTAGGGCTCTTCCTGATCTATGGTATAAAACACAATATTTAATTAAATAGATAAACAAGAACTTCTAAAAGCATATACACAATTTCCTGAGGAATAAACATAAATGTAACAGATGGTTTTGCAGTGCAACCACACACTGTAGACACCAAAGGCACACGGTAAATTTTCCACATGATGACCTTTCTCTCAGGCTGAGGGACTTCAGCTGAATTCCGTAACCCCCCTGCCAGGAGAGCTGCACTGTGCCCGGCTGGATTGGGGACCATCCCTGCCAGGAGAGCTGCCCTGTGCCCGGCTGGATTCCCACCCCACAGCCACAGCTGTTCCTGCAGTTAAATGTTTTCCACTCCTCCAGGGGATCTCTTCTCCCAGTCCAGCTTCCCTGAGGATTTTCACTGGGCCAAGCCAGAATTTGGGGCCCCCACACCGAAGCTGTGAATGGAACACCCCAAAGTCATGAACAGTGGGTCTCCTGACCCCACACACCTCACATTGCTGTAGAAGTGCCCCCATTTCTGACCTTTGGGATTCTACAGGCGGCAGCAAGGAGGAAGCAAAGCCTGCTAGCTCTGTGTTCCAGAAGGAAGGACAGAGCGGGGCTATGGGGTAAAACTGGTTCTATATTTAAGGGCTGCATTGGGTTGTTATAGCAACAGGAATTCCAGCCACCACCGCGGGCTCCTCCGACGCCTCCCTGCCATCCTCTGCAGAGCCCAACTTTGCATCATGCAGCAGCCTCCTGCCTAACGCTCGGGCTGAAGGGGAGGGGAAAAATGTGCAACTCATCTTCTCACAGAGAGCTTTTTCCTTCAGGAGTGGAAAGCAAATGAGAACGGCTTTAATAACTGCCTGTGGATACAGGAACCAAAAACCAACTCCTGCAGCAGAAAGGTTCAAACCCCCTCAGCTCGTGGGGCCCAGAGGGACTGGGAGCCCCCAGCATGGCAAACCCAGCTGGTGTGTCCCAGGGGGGCAACCATGGGGCTCCTGATGTGTCCTGAGCTGTGTCCTGGTGGCTCCTGATGTGTCTTAGGCTGTGTCCCGGTGGGGTGGGAATGACCCTCCTCCCACACAGCAGCAGGACAGAGCCGGGGCACACAGACACCAGCAGCTGCCGTGCTGCTGCTTCCCCAAGCTTGGTTTCTTTTGTCTGACTGGTGAAAGTCTGCATTTCATCCACACATCCATCTATGTACTTATATGGTCCTCATCTCCACCATGTCCAAATCTCAAGGGCTACCAGGACATTGTTTGCTTTTTTTTTGCAGCTATCATGCTGGAATTCATAAACAGAAAAGCTGTATGTGAGACACATGCCCTGCTACTACAGCCTCAGCTGGAGTCCTGCATCCAAGTTTGGGCACTGCTCATCAGGAAGGTCAGGCCCCAACTGGCGAGAGACCAGAGGGCAGCAAAAGGAGTGACCAGAGACAAAGAAAACAGCCTCCGAGGAGAGGTGGAGGAAAATGGGTCAACTAATGGAAACAAAAGGCAGAACAGAGATGGGGTAACAGTTTTCCATTCATAAAAGGTTTCTGTAGAAGGTAGCAATAGTTTGTGTTCCTTCTCTGCTGGGAATTGGACAAAATACAGTAGGATGGGAGAATTAGGATGACTGTTGGGAAAAAACGTGTAAAGCCCTGAGGTAGTTTGCCCAAGGAGAATAGGGAGTAGAGACATCATTAAGGCTTTCAAAAAAAAAGATCCTTAAGCACCTGTCAGGGAAGTCTAGACATATTGATCTCAGCTTGGGGAGGTACGGGAGGATGGATTAGGGTGCATCTCCATGTCCCTTCCTACCAAACTGTGATTGTTTTTTGGGACCCTCACGTGTGCATTACAATTACACGCCCCAGCAGCCACCTAGAGCAGTAGGAGTAATTTTGTTTGCAGTGACCAGAATTAGGACTGGAATTTCAGAAGGTCCCTGAGGTTTTCAGTGTCCTCTGAACCCACCTCATGTTACACACTCAGCAGTTCTCAGCCTGCCTTTCCATGGCCACACCAGCCTGGGAGCTCAGTGTCCCAGCAGCAGCACTCAAGGGGTGTCCGCTTCACTTCCTCTCAGTGGTTCTCCTTTACCTTAAACTAGCAAATCCTGTTAATGAATGTATTGAGCCCCTTCTTAGAAATGGCTGTAATGCAACAACACCTTCCTGCAGCCCATCAGTTCATAGTTTCCAACATGTCAATCCTGATGGGGGGCTGCTGAGCAACAGGGCAGCTTGAATCCAAACTGATTTGAATGGCAAATATTTTTTAAAAAAATTTGATTGTTGAAAAAAAGAGAAAATGTAGAGTTACTGGTAACCAAAAGAGGCAGAAGAAGAGCACCTGCCCAGAACCGCTGCATCATCCAGCTACACCCACACATCAGCTTTGCAGCACGTCCCCTGCTTCCAGTCACTTCTTCCAATTCACCTTGAACTGCTGCCATGGCTGAAGGAAACTTCAGGAGAAACAGGAGAAGCCAGAAAAACACAGGGCCTACATTACCCTAAAAAGAAACACTCAAGAGGACTCAGAGCAATTCAAAGGTGAGTAGCTGGAGTGAGCAGAGGCCCTGTAAAGCAGCAGATGGGTCAGTGACAACACCGCTGTGGTGACAAATGCACGGTGGTGACAGAAGCCACATCCTGGTTCACACGTGGCACTGACTCCTTCAGTGGGCTGTGAAACAGCCTCCTAACAGCAAAACCACAACTACTGCAATGTAGGACTGGGAGGAAAAGCAGCCCATCAGCGATGCAGCAAAGTATCAGATGGACCAGCTTGGGTATTTTTGTTCTTGGTAATAAATAAATAAATAAAATTGTGATGATTAAGTGGAAGCAAAATAGCACTGTTATCGATACAAGTGCCTTTGCAGTACATTAAACCCAAGTAATTTAAAGACCAGAGCGTTTTATGTAAATAATTAATTCTTTTTTGGTAAGCACGATGCCACTATAGTTGCCCAAATTTTCAAAGAGGGGGTTGCTTTTTAATTAGAATATGGTCATTACAAATGCACGTGGGTCTTTAATCATTCATGTTGGAAGCAAGCTGACTTGGTCATGCATCAGAAAGAATAAAGCAGCTCCTATCTCTCTCTAGATCACACCCAGCAAACCTCAGGGCTGCAAATCAAATTTTCATCCCTTGTAAAGCACAAAATCGTCTGGGAAGATGCATTTGCTGAGGTCAAACTGAGAAGAGAAAGAAGTGCTGGAGAGCCAATGTGATGCAGAGTCAACCTGCCCCAGTGCCAGTCTCAAAGCAGGTGGTCCCCAGCAATTAGGGATGTTGTGAAGGTGGGCAACCAGAGTGCAGAAGATTTCAAAGGGTTTAATTGCTTTCTTGCTAATAACACTGCAGGCAACCTCCCCCTCCCTCTCTTTCCCCAGATCTCTGGCTCAGTGGGAGAGTCCCAGCTGGTTCGAGGGGTCTGGACGTGGCCCAGGCAAGGGCAGTGCACCGGGAACCTCAGCCCCGAGCAGCAGATATCCTGCTATCTCCCAGGTGCTGTGCTGCTCTGGCTTTTCAGACGGAACTTTCCAGAGATGCTTCCCTCTCCCCTGCATGGAAACAGAAGCCGAAATTCAGGTGCTGACATAAAGCCTTGCTGCAGTCACTTTGCACCAGGTTTCCCCGAATTACGGATCCGCGGCTCGGACACGCAGCCCAGACGGGTGCGGGCAGAGCGGTGCCCCCCGGCCGTGGCACCGAGGCAGCGGCTCCAGCCCGTCCCAGCAGTGCCATCTATTGCCACGCTCGGCTCTGTCGCAGGGAGCCAGCTCGGGGCAGGAAAGTAATAGAGGGAAAAGGCTGATCCCCGCCGGGAATAAGGGGAACGTCCCAGTTCACTCACACACTGCTCCGCCTTGGAAAAGCTGAGAACGTTTAAAATATCTGTGTGTGTTAGACCACACTCATCTCCATCCCTGTGATATCTGAGAGCCGAGTTCCCCGTCAGAGCCATAAGGATCATCTCCATCGAGTCCCTCTCCAAGTCCAACTCCCTCAAGCCCAGCAGGAGAAATCAGTCCTTGAGGCAGTGGAAAGCAACAAGGAAAACAGGGTTTAGTGAATCTTCACAGCCTGTCCGAGCTGTGGCTGTCAGCCTTTGCATCGTCAAAGGGTGGGAAGGGGCTGGTGCAGCCTCGCACTGAGGGCTCTGCAGTTTTACATACACCTCGAGAGAAACATCATCCATTCTTCAGATACCTTAAAGAGAAAGAAAACAAAACCCCCCAAACCCAGTGACAAAAGAGCAGCTGAGTTTCAGAAGCCTTACCCCGCACTCAGTGCCAAAGGCTGTTGGGAAGTGTCGGTCTCCATCCTCCTCCCAAAGCTGCACCAGGAGCTGGCAGAGGCAGCTGGGGATGTGCAGCCTCCACACCCGAGCAGGGCTGGGGCACCCCACCGAACACAGAACAACTTCTTCACTTCAGCCGAACATTGCAGCAGCTTGTCTCTTCCCTCACACATCTTGCAATACTTTGTCATCATAAATTGACTCTGGTTTGTATTAACTAAAACCCTCTCCTTTTCAATATCTGGTTTGAAAAATGTTGGCAATAAACATCAGTTCAGAGTAGATTTATACCCACAGACCATGTGGAGCTCTGGGATGAGTTTCCCGGAACATGAACCCAAGTTTACCAAGTAAGAACATGAAAAAGCCAAAAAACTGATTCACATCATCCAACTCACACATGGCAGATATGTGAGGGCAGCGGGAATCTGACAACACAAACCACAGCCAGACATCGCAATGCTCATGGACATGGAAGAAAAACATGGACTGCAGTGTCTCAAGAGGACAGGGAACTTGAAAGGACTGCAGGATCAAGTTTAAAAATTCACCACATCCTAAATTGCACCTGGTGGGACATAGGAGATCCTTCCAGGGGATCAGCTGCTGCCCCTGGCTTGCACAGGATTTGGGAGCAGGGATGAGTGAGTTAAGCCTTCAAGACACCTTGATTTTCCAAGAGACACATTGTTCCCTGCAAACTTCCCACTGGGGGAAAAAAACCTCTAAAGATAGACTCGTGGGATGTGCAGAAACACCTGTCTCCTTTTCCAAATGCCTTCCCAGATTGTCCCAGCTTACATCCCAACCTCCTCCTGTGCAGTCCAACCCCTGGCTTCTGGGCCAAAACAGGCAGGGAAGGAAAATAAGGGGAGCTCAAAAATGTTCAAGGTTTAAAAACAAAACAAAACAAAACAAAACAAAACAAAACAAAACAAAACAAAAAACTACCTTTGATTTTTTTAAAAAAACAAAGCTTTGACATTGTTTAAAAGAAGAAAAATGTTGTGTTGATAAATATTAATAGAGAAAAGGACTAAGCAGAAAGATAAAACAGCGCAAACATGAAACATAATTTTTGAGTTTCAGGACAGGTGTTTCTCTTCAGCTCAGAACTTTCCCTGGTTTTGGTCAGGGGACAAGAAAATCCCCAGCTGACCCAGACTGCTTTGTGAAGGGGCAGTAAGGAGGGGGATCTTTACTGGGCAGGTGAATTAAACAGCTGAAAACCAGTTACAATGGTTTGTTCTTGGTAGGAGGTGGCAGCTGCAAGAGCAGGGATAACTCACCCAGGGCGGCCGCGAGCGTGTCACCAGGATGTCTGCGAGCACCTTCAAGGGCAGGATTCATCTCCTGCCAAGAAGCAAAAGCCACGAGCTGCTTCCTCCCTGGCTGCCCCACGCCCTGGCCACGGGGGGACTTTCCTTCTGCCCTTGACATCTCTGAAGAACTGGGATTTCTCCCCCTCTGGCGAGAACTGGACCCTGTTGTTCCCCAAGCAAGGAGAAATGCCCTCTTCTCCAGGAGATGGCCGGTGGTGCCGTGTGTTGGTGGGGACACAGCGTGGCAGCCCCAACGGGTGGGGACACGGGGACACAAGGACACAGGGACACAAGGACACGGGAACACAGGGACACGGGGACACATGGATATGGGGACACAAGGACACATGGACATGGGGACACGGGGACACAGGGACACAGGGACACAAGGACACAGGGACACAAGGACACGGGGACACATGGACACAAGGACACAGGGACACAAGGACACAGGGACACAAGGACACGGGGACACAGGGACACAAGGACACAGGGACACAAGGACACGGGGACACAGGGACACAGGGACACAGGGACACAAGGACACAGGGACACAGGGACACAGGGACACAGGGACACAAGGACACAGGGAC